>SOZI01000091.1:15336-78428 GCA_006352295.1 Rhodotorula diobovata | reverse complement strand
GAGGGGTCAAGACCGCCTAACAGACAGCCTCAGGCGCAGCAGTTGCGTCTTGGCGCAGGAACTCGAACAGGTCAAACTCGTCTTGGTGCGCCTCGACTGGCGCCGGTGCTGCAGCGACGACGGCGGTGGGTTGCGGCGCCTCGAGAGAAGCGAGGTCGATCCCGCTCGCCCAGTCGGCCCAAGCCTGCGCGACGTCGGCATCGGCGAGGGGGGCAAGACCCTGATCGACGCCAGGATCTGATGCAGCGACGGGCGCAGATGGGCCAAAGTCGAGGGCGAGGAGGGCGTCGAGGTCGAGAGGGACGTCGGCGGCGGAGTTGACGTCGACGGCGGGGGTGAAGGAAGGAACGACGGGTGGGACAGCTTCCGCGGCAGGGAAATGTCGTCCTCGCGTGCTACGAGGCGAGAGCTGTCCGTCTCCGTCGATCCGACCTCCTCCGTCACCGTCGAGCGTCCTTGCGCGCCGTCCTCCTGGCTGAGATGTCCTGCCGTCTCGGTCGTCGTCGAGGCCAGCGCATCCTGACTCAAGAGCCGCTCGAGGCGCCCAAACTTGGACTCGAGCGCCGAGAGGCGGATCTGGAGCGACTGGGACTGGAGCCGCTCGAGGGCGAGTTGCGTCTTGAGTGACTCATTCTCCTCTTGTAGGCGCTCGACGAGGGGGTCCCTTGCGAGTGCTGGCGCCGCCGTCGTCACGGTCGAGGGAAGGGCCATGGTCACACTCGCCGGCGTAGGAGGGAACCCGCCGGCAGACGAGGAGGACGGCGAGGGGGAGCCGCCTCCTTGTACGAGTTGAGCCTCGAGTTCAGCGACGCGCGCCTCGAGGAACTCTGCCTGGTGCCTCTTCTTGTCCCGCGAGACTTGTGCGGCGACTGTGCAAGGGGTATCCGAGATCAGTGCGGGTCTCGAGAGGCGAAGGGAGCGGACTGACGGCGGTTGCGTTCCATCCTCGCGAGCTTCTTGGCCTGCTTCTCGGCCGCCGTGGACCGTGGTGCGCGCTTCTTCTTGGCAGGAGCAGCAGCAGGGGCGGCGGCAGGGCCCTCCTCTGCAGCGTCGTGGTCCATGTCGAGGGCGGCCGAGGTGGCGGTGCGCTTCCTCGACGACGGAGCGCGGGGCGAGGGCGAGTCCATCGTGGGTGGGCGGTCGGTGTTGAGGTTGCGTCGAGTGCCCTGTGCGGGCTCAAGCCAGCCTCGCTTGTGGGTGAGAGGGGCACAGAGAGACAGAGTGGGACACGTCGAACGCGCGACGTGGAACCTTCGGACCCGCGCCCGGGGTTCGGGCCTCTCGAGGGGAGGCGCCGAGAGGAATGCCTTCGCCGCTCGCGAGGCTTTGGCGTCGAACTCTGGCCTCGAGCTCCGCGCGCAGGCCTTCCCTGCAATCGGGCCCCTTTCAGAAGCTCACAGCTCTTTAATCTAGGTGACCCGACGTGACAATGCGACGCGCTCACGCAGGACGTGAAACACAGCCGGGCGCGGTTTGCGAAGGTCAGCTCGAGGGTCGGCTGGCGCCGCAGCTTGCCTCGGAACGGGCGCTTCCCTGTGCGATGCCACCGCGGGAGGATGGCGTCCAGGCGGCACGGTCTTCGAGGGCTGGGTCGCTTGAAGCGGCACCGTGAGACTGCGCTTCCAACCGACGGCCGGGCGACCTGCGCTCTTCTCGCACGGCAATTGCCCGCAAGCCTCGACCGACAAGCTGTACTGCACGATACAAAGCAAGGCTACACCAGGCAAAGCAAGGAAACACATGAAGCGCTGTCCGCGAGACGCCGAGATTCGGCCGCGCGCTCAGTCCTCGTCCGCCGAAGCGAGCTCGTCGACCTACTCCTCCGCTTCCTCGGCCTTCTTCCTCTTGGACGCTCGCGCGGGTTCCGGCTCGATGTCGCTGCTGCTGAGCACGAGCTCGCGCTTCTTGCCCTTGCCCCTGGCCGCGGTGCCGGCACCGACGCTCGACTCGCTCGCGCGGGGCTTGCGCGCTTTGAAGGCGTGCGGCTTGTCGTCGTCGGACGAGTCGAGCTCGAGGAATTCGAGCTTGTCCTTCCCCTTTGGCTTGGGGTCGACCCCCTTGATTTTGGCCGTGGAGGCGCCACGCGTCGACGCCTTGGCCATGGGCCAGCCGAGGCGGGGCAAAGTGCCCTTCTTCCCGGTGGCAGTTGACTTCGGCTTCGGCTTGTTGGCGACGATGTCGGTCGAGACGTCAAGCCCGAGCTTGAGCTTGGGCTTGGGCTTGGGCTTGGGCTTGAGCTTGGTTGCCGAGGAGGACTCCGTCGTCGGCTTCTCCGCCGTCGAGTCGACAAAGAACGGGCCCTCTATGCACAGCGCCCACAGCAGTCAGTCTCGACGGGTGAAGCGCTCCACATGCGGGAAAGAGGGCGCACTGCGGCCTCCACGCTTCTCGTCGCGACGCTGCGGAGTACTCGCCGCAGCCTCCTTGTTCGAGTCGGCCGGCTTCGACCACGACGAGCGCGACTCGGCCAGAGGCTCGTCTGCCGGTTCACGCTTGAGCTTCTTGCGATTGAATTTCGGAGAGTCGAAGGGCGAGACGGCGGGCGACGATGGCGACGTGACGGCGTCGAGCGTGGGAGAGGCTGGGGAGGGGGAGTCGACAGTGTCAGCGTTGGGGACCTCGGAGCAAGGGCGGCTCGAGCGGACTTACTGACGATGGCAGCCACCCCGCTGAAGGCGTCCTCAGTGTCGAGCTTGCCCTCCTTCTCGAGCTTGGCCTGGAGCGCGAGCTCCCTCTTCTCGCGCTGCTCGCGCTCGTAGCGCCTGCGCTCGCCGCGGCCAAACTTGCTCTTGCCATCGTTCTCAGCACGCTCTGCTCGATGAGGTGCTGTCAGTAAGAGCGAGGCGGGTGGGGGTGAGAGCGAAGAGAGCAAGAGGCGCACCCTTTCTCAGCTCCTTGGCCCTCGCGATGCGCTTCTCCTCGGCCGTGCGCTCAAAGTCCCACTCCGCCTCGTCGAGCTTGCAGCCTTCCTCGGCGCACTCGTCGAGCCACTCGAGCGGCAGGAGCCACACGCGCTGCGGAGGAGGGACCGGCGAGTCGCACGTCAGCAAGGTCCTGCGCGGGGCGAAGGGAAGGTCCTCGCGTCCTCGTGAGGTGCAGCGAGGGCGCACGTTGTAGTCAGGGTCGTCCTCGGTCCGGTTGTCCTGATTGGCGGCAAGGATGGCCGCGATGGTTGTGTCGGGCGCGGCGGTTCCCTGCTTACTCCACAACTGAGCCGAGCAGAGGCAGCGCGTTACCTCTGCGTCCGTGATACTCTTTGCCACCGTGCCGCCGTTGGCCTTGATGCTGCGCCTCATCTGGTTCTTGGTCCGTCCCGCTTGGGGTCCGTGTACGAAAAAGGTGAGCCCGTCAAAGGGGAGGGTTGGCTCTGGCTCTGACTCGCTAGACGACATGGCGGGAAGCGGAGCCGTGAGAGAGGGAGTGAGGGGAGGGTGAGAGGGAGAGGGGAGGCCGGAGGCGCGGCGGGCAGGCCAGGAGGCCAATCCGCCTCGCGTCACCACAAGCTGCTTCGGGGCGTACCCTGCGCATCCAGAGGGACCTAACGGCACACCAGACGCGCATAGACGCGTTCAGAATGGGCGGCTCTGGCGTGCGAGCCCTCGCAAGGGGGACGAGGCTGATTTTGCCTCCTCGCTCAGGCCCCGTCGCTCAACCGATGCGTCTCTGCCACCTGACCGGGTCGTTGGGCCCATCTGACAGCGGTGTAGTGCCCAGAGAAGAATGTGCGAGCGCCCTCACGCCTTGCTTCAAGCGACTGTACTCTGAGTCGCCCCGATTTCGGAATTGACATTGCAGACGCGTCCTCGACGGTCAGAGGCTTGACGCGACCGGCCGGCTCTCCTCGTTCTCCTGTTCCCCAGAGCCTTGTGGTCTGCTGGCAGCCTCAACTGAGCATTGATCAGCGAGTCCCAACTCAGGGGACCGCGAGACGACCAGTCAGGAAGGGCGGGCGGGTCGTAAGCCCCCGCCTTGGCGTGTGAGACGCGGTACCTGCAGAATTCGCTCGTGCTCTCTGTTTTTTGCCGCCCGGGCTGTGGCAGCATCAAGGTAGAGAAAGCTGGAAAGCCGGCTCATTCCAAGTCGCAAGAACCGGGCCGCAAGGCGCACCAATGAGGCTGGAGCGCGGTCGCCCTGACCCCCCGGCACACGGCCCGGTACCTGCGGCCATGAGTCGATGCAGGTCAGCGTACGCGTCAATCGGGGGGCGCCGCGAACAAGCATATGTACCGCCAGTCGTGCAATCGGGCCAGAGCCTCCCCGATACTGCGCTCGCCCGGCGCGACAGCTCCTCCGGTCCAGAAGACTTCCGCAGCAGCAGCCGCTCGAGGCCTGAGTGACGTATGCGATTTTGAGTGTCAGGTCACGTTGACAGAGCAGGCTGAGAGCAAACGCACCACGAGATCGAGTCGAGGTTCTCTGGGCTCGCTTGCTCAGACCACACGAGCGCCTCACCGCCGAGCACGAGATGCCGCTGCTCCACGTCAAGGTCCAAGTACGGGTCGAACGAGTAAGACTGCACGAGAGCGGGTCAGCCACGAGCAGCGGCGAAGCCGACGACAATCACACCTTTTGCCAGCTCTTGAATGGACTGCCAATGGAGCAAGTCAGCGCGAAGTCGCACGGGCGCGAGAGAGGCAGTAAAGGCCAACGCACTCGCACCACGACGTCCCGTTGGGCATGTTGCCCAGCCAAGCTCCGGCGCCGCCTGCGGCCGACCAGCGCGTCAGCTGACGAAGGAAAAGCGAGGCTGGACTCATCGCACGTACAGTCGAGGTAAAAGAAGTCGCTCCTGCGCACAGACCGTCGTCAGTAACACTCGGAGCCGTGCGGCCAGACTGCCATTCGCAGACGACGCACGCGGCGTGGACGATCCGGTAGCCCTTGTCCGCGACGGCTCGGACGTTGCTCTGTGGACACATGCGCAGAGTGGATATCAGATAAGCGCATTGTGACAGTACCGGGAAATGCACACCGAGTTGATCCAGACTGTGACGACCGCGTCTTTGCCGAGAGCCAGGTCGTGGTTGAGGACCGCCTCCTCCCACACAACAGGTGTCTTGCCGTTTGCGCGGACCGAAGAGTGAAGGCCACTGACGAAGTCGGCCAGGAGCTCGTCCAGTGTCGCGTTCCGTGCTGCCATGGCGGCGGCAGTGTACGGGTCGTCAAGGTAGCAGCGCTCGTTCTGTATGGGCTTTGGCTTAGTGACGAGCGTGCGGAATGACGCAGTCGACAGACTCACCACCTCGTCTCCGCCCGTGCTCATGAGGCTGCTTGACGACATCTTCGCGGCGTCTGCCAGCACGCGCTGCGAAAAGGCGAGGATGTCGGGGTCGCCCAGCCTAAGTTGACCTGTCGACAGAGCGTCAGCGCGTAGTCAGACTCCCACGTATCACACAGCTCACCCGCAGGCGGCTCGGCGGCGTAGGTCGACCAGGGTCGAGCATCGAGGCAGGCGACAAAGTTGGGGTAAGCGGCGGCAACAGCAGCCGTGTGCCCGGGCATGTCAATCTGGCTCAGCCGGGCTCAGCTGCGTCGCGTTTTCGACGAGGTGAGGAAGGCGCACCTCGAGGAGCACAGCAATGCCAAGCGAGGCCGCGTGATCGACGACCTGCTTGACGGCCTCGAGCCGGTACACCTCGTCGCGCGAGTAGCTGCCGAGTTGGGCAAGGTCCGGAAAGGTCGGAAGGTCGAGCGGCCAGCTTTGCGAGTCGACGATGTGCCAGTGAAACACGTTGAGCTTGACGGACGCCATCGTATCGAGCGTGCGGAGGATGTCTGCGCGATGGGGGATGAGCGATAGCAGGCCGAGGAGGGCGCGAAGCGAGACGCACCTGACACAGGGTAGAAGTTACGCGAGGTGTCAAGCATGAAAGCGCTGCGAGTAGGTGAAGCAAAGTCAATCTCTCGCCGCTGACCGTCGAACACGACGAGCGCACCGATGCGGAAAAGCTGGTCGGTCGACGATACGAAGAGGCACATGAGGAATGTAGCGAGTGCTCTCAGAAGCTGCACCGAGCTGCGGGAGCGCATAGACCAGCTGGGCGAACGTGTCGAGTCCGCGCACGAGGCCGAGAGACGTATTGGCGCTGAGCTTCGCAGCGAGAGGGAGGGGGTCGTCCGAGTTACCGCTGTCGGGCACCTCGAGAGTATAGCTCTCGTCCATGTGCTCGTACGGCCGGCCGAGCTGACTCGCGAGAGTCGTGTAGGGCTCTGTCGAGTTGAGGCGGAGGTCGAGGCGGCAGAGCACGGATGCCGCCTCAACGGCGTCGCTGCATGAGCTGGGGGTGAGCGAATGTTGGACAAGTGTGGGAGTGGCCTGGGTAGCGCACCGCTGTGACTCGCCGCGATCGACCGTGAGCCGCTGCAAGCCGTCGGCGGCGAGGTGTCGGCGGGCGCGCGAGATGGCCGGCTCGAGCTGAGGAGCTGTGGTAAGTATACGATGCGCTATTACAGTGCAACGTGGAGCGCTCACATCTCTCGCGGCTGCTTGCTGGCCTTTATCCGCCGTAAACGCGAGGTCGAACGAGTCGGCAAGGCGGACGAAGCCAACGCTCTGATGCAGACTCTGAGGCTTCGGCCAGAGGGCTGCAGCGACGGAGAAGCAGAGAAAAGAGTACAGCAGATGCAGATGGCGGCGCATCGTGAGATTGACGAGGACAGGGAAAGGGAGAAGGGGACGTCCGGCTGATGAAGATGGCACCCTCGTGGTCAGAAGTGGGGAAGGAGTCTTGAGTGTGCTACCAGGCAAGCTCTAGCGAACGCACAGGCAGTGCCTGCCTAGGAGGCAAAGGCCTGCCGGACAGACGAAAGAGACGGTGACCCACTCGCGAGGCCGGGCTCCTCCGAGTGACGCTCCTTGCACCCGCGAGGCTTGGGCTGCTCACTCGCTGGACGACGATTGCGACGATAAACGCTGCAGACTGCATTGACAAAGGGGCACAGATCGATGTATGCACAAGCGCTTCACTCAAGCGATCCTCTCCGCCTCTCAGGCGTGCTTCCTCCTCCTCTTCCTCCTCGGCTCCTCGACCGCTCCCTCGCTCCCTTCACCCTTGGCGACGGAGGCCTCCGCCCCTTCTCCGGCTTGGCCTCCTCCCTAGTCGAGCTCTTCGACCTCGACGTCGCCGTCGGCCATCTCGGCGTCCGTGTCGTCGTCGTCCTCGTCGATCGGGACGCTCGGCTCGTGGTTGGGCACGACGACGAGGCGGTTGGCCTTTGCGTCACAGTCGATGCGCGCCGTCTCGCCGTCGCGGATCGACTCGTTGAGGATGTAGCGCGACAGCGGGTTGAGAAGCTCGGTCTGGATGGCGCGGTTGAGCGGACGGGCACCGAACAGCGGGTGGTAGCCCACAGACGCGAGGAAGTCGAGCGCGGCGGGCGTCGCCTCGAGCTTGATGTCGCGGCCGTTCTTGCGCAGGCGCTGCTGCACCTCGCCGATGCGGATGTCGACGATGTTGCGGACGTTCTTGCGCGACCTGCGGGACTCGGTTGATGATCAGCCAACGCGCTCTGGGAGGGCAAATCAAGCTGGGAAAGGACGCACAGGCGCTCGTAGAGAATGATCGAGTCGACGCGGTTGACAAACTCGACGGGCAGGGCCGTCCGCAGCGCCGTGTGGACCTGCTCGCGCGTTTCCGGCGGGATCGTCTCGACCTCGTCCGGCAGCTCGTTGAGGTAGCTCGCGCCGATGTTGGACGTCATGATGATGACCGTGTTCTTGAAGTTGACGACGCGGCCCTGCGAGTCGGTGAGGCGGCCATCGTCGAGGACCTGGACAGCGAAGACCAACGTCAGCATCCGCAGTGACAGGGGCAAAGTCGCAAGAGTGAGCAACGACGGTAGAACGAGGCGGCAGACGCACCTGGAGGAAGAGCTGGTGGAACTCGCGCGCAGCCTTCTCGATCTCGTCGATCAGGACGACGCTGTACGGCTTGCGGCGGATGTACTCGGTGAGCTGGCCGCCAGACTCGTGACCGACGTAGCCGGGAGGCTGTGGGGAACGGAGGGCGAGTCAGCACGCATGTCCAGGAGCAGCCAACGATGGAAACGAGGAGGCCTACCGAGCCGATGAGCCTCGAGATGGCGTGCTTCTCGCTGTACTCGGACGCGTCGATGCGGAGCATGGCGTCGCTCGAGTCGAACAGGAACTTGGCGAGCGCCTTGGCGAGCAGCGTCTTGCCCGTGCCCGTCGGGCCGACAAAGAGGAAGCTCGCGATCGGGCGGTCCTGGTTCGACAGGCCCGAGCGGTTGAGGCGGATGGCGTCGGCGACGGCAGAGACGGCCTCGTCCTGGCCGACGACCTCCTTGCGCAGCGACTTCTCCATGCGCAGCAGCTTCTGCTTCTCGGTCGTCTGCGGGGCGGTGAGTCAGAGGGTCAGCACTCCAGTCATTCGAGGAGATGAGCACGCAGCAGCAAGGTGCGCACCTTCATGTTGGAGACGGGGATGCCCGACCACTGCGAGACGACGGCCTGGATCGCCTCGGGCGTGACCGTGTCGCCAGCAAGCGCCTCACCACCCTCGGCACGGAGCTGCCGCTCCTCGGCCTTCTTCTCCTCCTCGAGCTTGGCGAGGCGGTTGTTGAGCTCGGGGATGGCGTAGTGGCGCAGGTCGGCGGCGGTCGCGAGGCTGGCGGGAGAGGTGGACGGGTCAGCATCACGTACACGGGTGAGGAGTGGGCGAGCAGAAAGAGGGAGATCTCGACGCACTCGTACTTGCGCTCGGCGTCGGCAGCCTTGGCCGTGAGCTCGTCGATGCGCTTGCGGACACGGTTGAGCTCCTCCGTCTTGGCCTTCTCCGCCTCGAAACGCGCCTTGATGGGCGCGAGCTCGTCCTCGATCTTGGCAATGGCCTGTTTGACCTCCTCAATCTTTGCCTTGGCCACCTCGTCCTTCTTATCACGCGCGAGCTCGCCCTGGAGCGCGTGCATCTCGATCTCGAGCTGCAGCTTTGCGCGCTCGAGGCGGTCGACGTCCTCCGGGGCCGACTCGCGCGCGATGCGCACCGCAGAGCAGGCTTCGTCGATGCAGTCGATGGCCGAGTCGGGCAGGCGGCGACTGGTGAGGTAGCGGTGGGCTAGGGTGGCCGCAGCGACGAGCGCCGAGTCGAGGATGGTCACGCCGTGGTGCACCTCGTACTTTTCCTTGATACCGCGCAAGATCGAGATGGACTCGGGCACGGTCGGCTCGTTGACGATGACCTGTTGGAAGCGACGCTCGAACGCGGCGTCCTTCTCAATGTACTGGCGGTACTCGTTGAGCGTCGTGGCGGCGATGACGCGGATCTTGCCGCGCGCCATGGCAGGCTTGAGGAGGTTGGCCGCGTCCATGCCGCCGCCGGACGACCCCTGGCCGGCCATGAGGAGGTGAACTTCGTCGATGAAGAGGATCACGCCCGTCTCGCTCTTCTCGCACTCGTCGAGGACAGACTTGATGCGCTCCTCGTACTGGCCTTTGTAGGATGCGCCAGCCATGAGTGCCCCCATGTCGAGACTCCAGAGGCGACCGAGGAGGTTGGGAGGCACGTCGCGGTCGACGATGCGCTGCGCGAGGCCCTCGGCGACCGCCGTCTTGCCCACACCCGGCTCGCCGATCAAGACGGGGTTGTTCTTGGTCCTTCGGCTGAGGATGCGGATGCACCGGCGGATCACGTCGTCGCGGCCGATGACGGGGTCGAGTCGCTGCAGGGGTCACGGCGGGGGCACGGGTCAGTACAGGCTGGTCGGAAAGCAGCGGGACGAGGAGGACGATGGAGCGGGCGTGTTGCCCGAGGTGATGGACAGGGGAAAAGGGCGGAAGAGGGAGGACGAGAAGGTGAGGTGGAGGGAGGAGAAAAGGGAGGGGGGGAGACGAGGGAAAGGAGGGAAGTGCGGCACTCACTCCTGCCTCGGCTTCGGCCGTCAAGTCCTTGGCATACTTCTTCAACGCTTCAAATCCGTCCGCGTCCGCGCCCTTACTATCGACCTTCTTGCCGCCGCGAACCTGCTGCGCCGCCTTCTTGACGGCGTCGGGCGTCGTACCCGCCTCCTTGAGGATGCTCACGATGGACGGGTCCTGGATGCAGCCGAGGATGAGGTGGTCTTGGGCGACGAACGAGTCGCCCTTGTCCTTCATGATGCGCTCGGCCTCTTTGAGGACCTTGGCCGACGCCGGCGTGAGGGAGACATCGTCGGGAGGTGGCTCCTGCGACGGGAGGCGGACGATGTACTTGGCGAGGCCGCGCTGCACGAGTTCGGGCTGTGCGCCGGCTGTTGCGAGCGAGGCAGTGGGTCAGCTCGTGGTGTCGCGGGGCGAAGCGGGCCGAGGTGGGGGGGGAGGAGCGACGAGGAGGCCGTGAGGCGAGCGAGTGCCTCGTTGCGCTCGTGGACAGGCAGGGGAGAGTGGGAACGCACCTTTGTTGAGGATGGAGTGGAGCAGGGTCTGCTGCGTCTGGCCCGTGGCGCTCGTCGTTGGAGAGAGAAGGGCCGAGAAGAGGTGGACCGGTGCCACTTGAGGGTGCGCGTTCTCCTTGGCGAGCTCGACGGCCTGCTGCAGCGCTTGTGCAGATGCTTCGGTGAGCTTGTCCATGTGGGTTACTGGAGGTAGAGGTGTGCAGAGGGGAAAGAGAGAGGGAGGAGAGCGCGAGGCAGGGAAGCGGCCGCGGTGACGAAGTTGGGGTGCGCGCGTCGGCCCCACTTTTTTCGCGGATCTTCGCGCTCTCGCACGAACCTCCGAGCACGCACTCGCAACGTCGACCACCGCTGGCCTTCTTCTCTCGAAACGCTCGAGGACACTCTCGATGCGGCGAGAACTCTCACGCAAAAGCTCAAACGCATTCACCACTCGCACAAGCGACACTCGAACAACGTCCCCGCTGCAAGAAGAAGAAGGCGGACTGAGAAGGTTCCCGACGCTCGGCCCCTCTCGAAGTCGAGGAGGAGGTTAAAGGGGTCACACCTCACGATCCCTGCCTCGAGTGCGGCTGGGCGGGGCGAAAGCCGCTTGCTGAGCGCCATAGGGGTCAGGAAAGGCGGGATGAGAGGACGAGGCGGAGAGGACGCACCGCGACCGCCGCCGCCACCCGCCACCGCCGACTGCCCGAGGAAACCGCTCGTCGTCGTCGCTCCTCCGCCTCCTCCGCCTCCGTGCATCATCCCAAACGCTCCGCTCGTCTGCTGCTGCGCGCTCCCTTCGCCGCTGCCTGACCTCCTCCCGCCCGCGGCCCCGGCGGTCGCGTTCGAGAGCCTGGGCCGCCCAGCGCCGCCGAGTCCGCTGAAGGCGCTCGACTGTTGCTCGGGGAGGAGCGCGCGGCGGCCGCGGCTCGCCTGCTGCTGCTGGGCGTGCGACAGGCCCGAGCGCGCAAAGGGTACGGCACCCTGGGGCTGACCCTGCGGCGTCCATCCGCCGCTGCCACCGCTGCCGGAGTGGTGCTGGCTGAGGCTGCTGGTCGGGCGGTGCTGCTGGTGGTGCCCCGGGTGCTGGAGGCCCGGGACAAAGGTCTGGCGGGCGCTGCTGCCGCCGCGAGGGGTGACCGAGGGCGTGCCGCCGACGCCGCCGCGGACGCCGGCCGCGGGGAAGGACGCCCCGTCGCCCGGCTGCAGGAGCGCGCGCTGCTTGGCCTTGTCGTACTGTGCCTTGAGCTTTGAGTAGGCCTTGGCGTTCGCCTTGTGCATCTCCTGCAGCTCGTGCACACGGCGGCGCTCAAGCTCGAGCTCCTTTTCGGTCGACGTGACACGCTCCTTGAGCAGTCCGATCTCGGCGTGCGCCTCGCGCGTGATCGTGTTGCACTGCGCCTCTAGCACGGCGATACGCTGTCCGGCAGAGCGTAGTCAGGGGGCTGGCGCGAGCGGAGAACCGTCACGAACAGGCGCACCTCCTGCGCGTTCTTGGTGATGAGCGCTTGGAACGCCGCTTCTTGCTGGACCTGTGCCCCCAGGTTCGTTAACACATTTCTGCTGCGAGGGCTCCGCGGAGGAGGACCCGCCTGGTAGGTGTAAAAGTTGAGGGCGCGGCTAGCAATGTCGAGGATGGTCGTCGGCGACAGGCCCGACAAGATCGAGGTCTTGTACGAGTCGTGCGGGTTGAGCGTCGTTTGTACGACGTCGTCGCTGCGAGAAGCAGACGTGGCTCGTCAGCCCTGAGGGCACGTCGCGCCACATGCGAACGCGCGGACGCACAGGTCGGGGAGGGACGTCTCGCAGGCCGGGCAGATCTGCGGCGTCGAAAAGAGCGCGTTCGCGCAGTCGATGCAGAAGATGTGAGAGCTGTGCGTGGGAACAAGCAAGTGTCAACGACGCCGCGGCGGCTGCACAGGTTAGGCACACTCAGGACGGGTCAAAGCGCACCAGGTCGTCACGACGGCCCTGCCTCGCGCGGGGGTCAAGCATGTCAGCGACTCCAACCTCTGACACCAGCAGGCAGCTCCACTCACGTCCCCTACGGAGGCAAGGGAGGGAGTCAGCAAGTGGCGTTGCAAGGTCTCGCTGGCGATGCACCTCAGAGCGGCAGGACGCCAAGACGAGGGCCCAGGCCAATCAGCGAGAACTCACCTCGACTGAGAGCGACTTCCTGCAGCGTAGGCTGTTGCACCTGAGCTCGTCCATGCTGTGCGGTCGGGCCGGGGCGGTGGGAGGGTCGCCGGGAGCGCGTAGGCCACAAAAGGGGCAGAGGTGCGGCCTTCGGTGCGAGGGGCCGAGTGTAGGTTGCGACGGGACAGGAAACGAGTATGCTAGGCGGTGGGGAAGAGAGGTGAAGGGGAGGGGGGGGGGAAGCGAGGGGAGCTGACGAGATCCAAGTCGCCCATCTCGTCGCCTCGCGTGGCCGCCGGTGTGGGCTTACGGCCCTTGGTCGTACGTTCCCACGGCGAGACTCGCACACCTGGGCCCTCGAGGGCATTAGAAGCGTGACCTGCCGCGACCCGTCCCTTGCGACGCACCCGTCCGGCTCAACGGCCAACTCCTCGCTCGCAGAAGCTGCCCGACACTTTCTTGACTCGACTCGAGAGCACTCGAGCTGTCGCTGACGCCCGAGTCCGACGTCGCCCGCCGCGCGCGTTTGACCTTCTCAAGCCACGCTCGCTCGCCGACCACCGCGAGCCACTGTACAGGGGTGCATTCCTCGCCGACAACCAAGCTGCTGAGGAGACGGACCCAAAAGGAGGGAACGGATGAAGGACCGACTGCCCGGAGAGACACAAGCTGCACAGTGGCGGACGGAGCGAGAAGAGAGCGAACGCGAAGGGTAGCTCACACGAGTGGCGCAAAGTCCTCGTCGGGCGCGGCGTGCTGCTGGACAACGGCCTCGTCACCGCCGCCGACCATGTCGTCGTCGTCATCATCATCATCGTCGTCATCGTTGTTGTCGTCGTCGTCGTCGCCGCCGTGCGCAAAGCCGAGCCCCTCCCACATCTCGCCGTTCACCGCCGGTATGCTCGCCTGCACCACCGAGACGACCTCCTCCTGCACCTGCCGCCCTCCCTCCGAACGACACTGCAGCGACGCGACGACAAGCGTCGCAGCCGCCTGGGCCTGCTCCCTCCGGTCCTGCTCGTCCTTCCCCGCCGCCGCAACCTCGACCTGCCGCTGCGCCGCCGCGACAGCCTGCGCCTGCGCCTGCTGCTCGTGCACGGCCCCCATTCGCTCGAGCTCCGCCATCTGAGCGCGCACAAAGGCCGGACTGAGCTGCGACGCGCCGCCGTCTGCGCCGTCGAGGAACGAGTAGTCGGCGTCGGTCTCCGCGATCGTCTCGGTCGCGAGCGGGTATTGCGACTGCGGGACAGGAGGAGGGGAAGCACGCGGGGCCGGCGCGCGGTAGAAGTGCGGCTGCTCGCATGCGGGGCCGAGGTCCGCGGGCGACGGGCGCTGGTAATGCGCCGCAGAGGGCCGCAGCCACACGGAGGAGGGGGCTACTGTCGGTGGGTGAAGAGGAACCGGCTGGATTGGGCGCTGCTGCTGCATTGGCACCGAGGCGAGCTGGCTCGGCTGCGACGGAGCGAACGAGTGCGGCCGGAAGGGCGGGACGGACGTGGACGGCAGGCGAGATTGCTGCGGGTGGGTCGGGTAGGTGAAGGGCGAGGCGGGCAAGGGCGGAAGCGGACCAGCCGCGCTCGCGTACGTGCACGGCCCCGGCGCAACCCTGCTGCTGCTGCTCCCCCCCGCCATCGCCACCTGGAACGCGCGCAGCTTCGCCGCCTCGCGCGCGCGCTCGCGGTCGGCGCGCTCGACCTCCTCGATCTGCTTGAGCTGCTCCTTGTGTTCCCAGTTGATGTCGCGCTTGCCCAGGCGGCGCCACTTTTGCCGGTCGGCCGGCTCGCTGGGCCCCGTGCCCTCGAAGTCCCATTCGTCGCGCACGAGGACGTTGACAAAGTCGAGCCACTGATGCGCCACGTAGCTCGCGCCGCTGTGCGACGGCGGGTCCATGAAGACGCGCTCGACGCGGGACTGGCCCTCGTCATGGTGCATCCGCATCACCTCGACCATGCGGGCGACGCCCTGCGGCGTCACGTCGTCGCACTGGCGCACGTCGAGCACCTTGAGAAACGGGACGAGCGCGGGGAGGCGCACGATGAGGTGGTCCGTCACGCTCGACTGGAACAGGTCGAGCGTTGTCACCTTGGCGTGCATGCCGGAGAGGCAGCAATGCACCGCCCAGTCGTTGACGATGAGCTCGTTGAGCACGAGAGTCGACACGCGCGGGGCGTTCTGGCCAAGCACGGCGAGTGGCCCGAGCGAGTCGTCCTCGAACTCCGACTCGACGTCGACTGCCTCGAGCTTGCAGCGCTCGAGGCTGGGCATCTGCAGGACCGGCGTCGGGTACGGATCCTCGTCGTCGTAGAGTGAGGATGACGCGAGGGTCTCGAGCGTGGCGAAGAAGGGCGGTGATGGGCCAATTATTTCGAGGTCGCGGAGGGCCGGCAGCAGGATGGGGACGGCGTCCAGCCAGGGACTAAAGCTGGACCGCGCCGGCCCGCCGCCGCCGTCGTCGTCGTCGAGGGCCGCGTTCGCCACGTCGACGTGCTGTAGCCAGTCATCGAGCGTGTCCTCGGCCGGCTCGAACGAGATCTGGTTGACCAGGATCGTCTCGATGCTGCGGCGTGCGCGGCGCAGAAGGTGGAAGAGGCCGAGCCCCTCCCAGCGCACGTTGTGGAGCGTGATATGCCTGAGCGCCGGCAGGTCGGGGACGTCGACGTCGCCAACGAAGACGTGGCTGAGCGAGAGCGATGCGAGGTGGCCGAGCGAAGTGACAGGCGGCGCGTTTCGCGACGGCGGTCCTTGCCACTGCCAGTTGCTTAGATTGATGGTGCGAGCCCAGAAGCTGCCCGGCTCGGCGCGGAACTCGAACGAGGTGACCGACGGCCACATCTGGAGGAACGCACCCGACAGGTCGAAGTCGGGCAGCGTGGCGCGGAACCGTACCCTGCGCGGGCGCGCTCGGGAGGTGGTCAGCATGTATAATGGTCTGTCAGGGCAGAGCACGGAGCCACGCACTCTTGCAGCTCGACAAACAGCGGATGACGACACGTCTTGCCGAAGAAGTCGAGGACGTGCGCCGACGTCGTCGTGTTCGGACTCAGCTCGACGACGAGCGTCCGCAGCGTCGAGCGTATGCGCGGCGCGTTACCCGCTGGTCCCGAGGCGGTAGACGAGACCGACGCCTGCTGGGCGTATTCGACCACCCGGTGGACCCGCTCCAGGACGAAGTCGGTCGAGACACGGTCCATGCGGCGCCCGTTTGACGTCTGGTCCGACCCGAGTACGAGGCGCAACGTGCAAATGCCGCTCGACGCCCGCTTGCTTCCGCCGTGCGTGCCCGCGCGCGAGCAGACGGCGCGGCACATGTCGTCCTCGTCGAGGTCGAGCCTCGTGGCCAGCGTCGACCACAGGCGCGTGTCGTTCAAGATGTGCTGCTGCCATGCGCGCGAGACGCGGCACAGGGGCGCGACGGCCCGCTGCGGAAGGAACGAGAGAATGTTGCTAAAGACCTCGGCGGGGAAAGGCGGGATGGGCGAGCCGGGTGATTTGGGCGACCTGCGGTCGCTCGAGTCGCGGTGAGGCGAAAGAGGCGGAGTGCCGACAGGCATGTGCGGCGGCGAGATGTTCGCAGGGCTGCTGTCGCTCGAGGCGGCCGTCGAGACATCTGTCATTGGCGGGGAGAGCGGAAGCGCGTCCTTGGACAGGTCCGACTTGCTGTCGACGTCGAGGCTGGCAGCTGCGTATACAGAGCGCCCGCAAAGACGCGTTTCGGGGATGGTCAGCGGGTTGTTTCGCGTTTCGTGAGGCGAAGAGGCGTGCGAGGCAGGGACCCGCTCGAGCGCCCTGCTGAGCGGCTGTAGCGGGGTGCGACAAGCGCTCCCACCAACGAGCCTACAAGGTTCGCAACCAGCGCCGACTGGGACGAGACGAGGACATGGGGGCGCGCCTGAGGTGGGGATGCTGAGGCGGCACTCACCTGAAGACGAAAGCAGCCCCTTTTGCCGCAGCGTCGCGAGGTCCATTGGGTCCTGGCGCTCTGCTTCCATCCTACTACGCGGTCCAAACAGCTGATGTCGCGTGTTGTGTGGGGAGAGTTGCCGACGCGTTGATGAAGGCCGGGGGCGACTCTGACTCGCGATGTGAGGGAGGTCCGCCTCGTGCGAGTGTGCGGCTGATACCGTGTGGCTTGCTGGTACTGAGTCGAGGGTATCGAATGAGCAAGGACGCGTGCCGGTCGAGTAGCGAGACGATGAGAGAGGGCGTGACCTCAAGCGCAGTCAGCGCGCGCACACGTTCCGCCTCTCGATCTTGTGAGGTGAGACTCGGAAACCGGGAACGACAAGGGTTGCAGGGGTATCAACAGCAGGGCGTGTACGAGTGCGATTGTGCGAATGTGGGGGTATCTTCATCAGCGCGCCTTGCTGCGCGCCCACGACGATCGACAATCTCCTTGCGAGACCTTCCTGCTGCCCCTCCCCTCCCCTCCTGCGGATCCCCGCTCCGGCTCGGGTCCAACCTTCACTCGACGAACCGCACCGCGTCAATCCCGACAGCGCGTCGCACGTAGACGATGGCCGCAACCTCCTTGACAAACTCCTCGAGCACAATCACGTTGTCGAGGATGGTCGACAGCGAGACGGCCGTGGCGCCGGAAGGCACCGCACCCCTCGACAGTCGCGAAGGTGCGAACGACGACGATGCCGACGAGCGAGCCGACGGCGAAGGAGGGCGGGCAGCCCGGGGCTTGGACGACAACCGCCGCGTCGGCGAGTCGGGAGGGCCACTTCCCGGCCCCTCCCGCTCGTCAGCGTCGTCGTCGCGCACTCTTGCAGCCGCTGGGCTCGCCACGACGACCGGCGTGACCGTGATGGCCCCCGTCTCGCGGTAGTGCGCCGCAAACGGCGACGCAGGGCCCTGGCCCTCGGTTCCCGCGGCCGCTCTCGGCGGCGGTGCAAGCCCCCCGCGCGGTGACGGCGACGCGGGCGCGAGCGACTCGTCCGATGCCGAGCGCCGCAGCTGGCTCGCACGGGGCGCCTGCTGTCGCGGCGGAGTCTGGAAGGAAGAGGGCGGGGTCGAAGGCGTGCGGCGGTGCGCTCCCGAGGGACGACGAGGCGAGAAGAAGGCGCCCAAGCCCCCGAGCGCTGGCGACTTCCTGGGCGCCGGGCTGTTCACCTCTGCGAGAGGAGGCGACAGTGTCGGCGGCGGGGTCGGGCGGGCAAACGCGTTCTCGTCGAGTGCAGCGCCGAGCTCGTCGCCCTCGAGCGCCTCGGCAAGGTTATCGGCGAAGAAGAGGCCCTTTCTCCGCTCGGCGAGGTACTCGTCAAAGCGCGGGATTGCGCGACGGTACTGCTCGATCGACTCGGCAAGTGCCTTGAGGGTCGAGAGGAGCGAGTCCGAGGTGGCGAGCGCGGCGCGGGTCGCCGAGGGCGGTGCGGTCGCCGACGGGCCGGATGCAAAATGCGAGGCCGGGTGGGGCGAGAGCAGCGCAGCGTGTCGGCTCCGCTCGTCGACCTCGTAGTCGTCGCTGCGGTCGTCGCCGTCGTCGCTCCGAGGCGAGCGCGCGCTCCCGCGCCTAGGTCGCGGGCTCGCAGGGGGTGCAGCCGCCTTGCGCAGGTTCCCGACCGGGAGCAGCCATCCCTCGAGCGAGCGGTAGGGCGACAGCGCCAGGGATGCAAGCACCCCCGTGAGCGCGAGGTTGACATCGGGCGAGTGCGAAAAGAAGCTCGCGAGCGACTCAATGAGTAGCGCGACCAGCTCCGCGTTCGGCCGCAGCTTGTGCCGGTAGCCCGTCTTGGCTACTGCGTACTCCCGCGCCGACAGGACGGGCTGGCTCGACCCAAAGAGCGTGCTCCGTCGCCTCGTCGGCTCGTGGGGGGGCGCGGCAGCTTCGCGCGCATCTTCTGGCGACGCGCGCAGCCCACGACGGAAGCCGAGCTCGCCCGCGAGGCTGGCCTCGGCGTCGCGCAGGTAGTTGGCGAACCCGGTCGTTGCCATCTCGGAGCCGCCACCTGCGGACCGCATTTGGCGGTAGGTTGGGTCGATGGTGCCGACGAGCGAGAGAAGTGTGTCGAGCAGGTCGAGGTGGAGTGCGACGGATGGGGTTGAAGGGAGGGGCAGGCCGAGGAGGGGACGGAGCACGGCGGCCGGGGTCCTGGCAAAGGCAGAGGGGCGCGCAGCTCGAGGCGTGCTCGGATCGCCGCGGCTGGTCGGATAGACGAACTCATCCGAGTCCGACTCGTCGTCTGCGGGCGACGTCGGGTATGAGTACAGCGCCTCGTCGTCGGAGGTGTCGTCGTCGTCACTGAGAGAGGGTGCCGCGGCGCGCAGCGTGATGGGGAAGTTCGTCGCCGACTCGTCGAGGACCGGGTCGAGCAGCGCCATGCTCCAGCGGTCATGCCGGGTCAGGAGGGTCTGCAGGAGCTTGAGGGCCGCCGCCGAGGTGGGCGCCGACGTGGAATCGACGTGCGAGATGAGGAGGTCGCGCAGGGAGAAGCGCCCGAGCGAGTCGTAGTAGTCGGAGCCCTGCTGCGGAGGGGCGGTACGCTCAACGAGGAGCAGGGCGGACGACTTGCGCCGCTTCATCTTGCTGAGCTGCGGGGGCGAAGATGACGACGACGAAGCGTGCCGTGGCCCGGGGCGACGCGCTGCCAGCGAGGACTCGTCCGCTGCGCCCTCCTCCGCGAGGAGGTACCCGAGCACCGCAGCCTCGAGCTTTGTGCCCTCGGGCAGGACGTCGAGGAGGGCGTCGATGTAGGTCAAGACGGCAACAGCCGACCCGTCCGTCTCGGAGCACTCGAGAATGGACGGGTAGAGCACGCTCTGGAGGAAGAGCTCGCGCACGGCCGACAAGATGGCGCCCGTCAGCGCCGACATGACGAGCTGTTGCTGCCTCGCGTCGTCGCCGTCGTCCTTCTCACTGTGCGCGAGCCCGTCCGTGCTACGGCGGAGGACGTCCCGCGTGAACTCGACGAGCTTGAGGAACCCGTCGAGGCCCTCGCGAAACTCGGCTGTGCCCGTGATGCCGTAACCCTCCCCGCGGAGCCGCAGCTCCTCCTCTTCCCGCCGCCGCTCGGCCGCCTCGGCGCCGGCCTCGTCGTCGTGCAGGGCGCCCATGCCGCCGAGGACCATGCCGCCGGCCACCTGAGCGTCACCCGTTGCGGTACCGCTCGCCGCTGCCGAGTCCGCGCGAACGACGAGCTTGGTGGGCAGCAGGCCGTACAGCGCACCGAGGCCAGCGCCGAGCACATCGGCAAAGTCCGAGTCGAGCAGGTACTCTGCAAAGGCGAGGACGGCCTCGCGCGCCGCGGCGGGTGCGGTGGGCGTTGGGGAGAGTGCGCCCGAAGCGTTGAGCGATGGGTTGTACAGTGCTGGGTAGCCGAGGGCGACGTCTACGAGCGAGAGGACGCCTTCGCGGGCCGAGTCGCCGATCTCGCCCTCGCGGTGGACGAACCGGAGGAGGTACGAGAAGAGGAGGAAGTCGTGCTCGGCTCTTCGGCGTGGTGAGGCAGTCGAGCCGTGCGATGCGGCAAAGGGAAGGGAGACGTCGCTCATCGTCGCCTGGGAAAGGGTGGGCGAAGCAGGCGGTTCAGGGATGGCGGTCAGGGGGACGGGGCGGTTGAGCACGACGTCCTTGTTCGCGAACCGCGGCGCCTTTTCGCGAAAAAAGATGGCGAGCAGCTCAGGCCGCTGCAGGAGGGACATGGTCAGCAGACGGCCTGCTGAGCCGCAAACGCCCGGCAACGCACCGTCTTGATGCGCTCGGCGACCGTGCACATGACCTGCACGACAGCAAGCTCCTCTGTCCGGTCCAGTCCACCGTCCTCGTCCACACAGCGTCGCAATAGCCGGACTCTGTCAGGAAAGGGCAAGGTCAGCGAATGCCAGACAAGGGGGCGGATCCGGCGGGAGGATCGTGTGGAGCTCACAATGGGCGGTTGACGGCACTGTGCGACAGCCAGCCCTCGTCGAGCTCGATGATGGCCCGCCCATACCAGCGTACGAGCTCCTCGCGCAGCGCCGCTTCATGCTCGACTCGGTCGACGAGCGTGCCGAGGGATCCCTCACGGAGCAAGTGCTCGAGCCCTTCGGGGAGGACCCCAGCGCTCTCTGCCTCCGCTGCGCCGGCCTTGAGCGCACCGAGGAGTTGTGCGAGGATGTGCGCGACGGCTCCAGGTGTCGCGGAGGAGGAGTCGCCGAGGATGGCCTCGAGTTCGTTGAGGGAGGCGGTCACGGATGCAGGCGATCGTTGAGCGGGCGCAGCGGGCTTGCGTGGCGCAGGAGACGCTAGCTTGGCGACCCTCGACCACATACAGCAGGGTCGCGAGCGAGTGAGCGATGGAGGTGGGGGCGACACGTGAGAGGGAGCCTGGTGGAGCCGGCACCGCCTCATCCCCCGAAAGTCGACTGCTCTCGTTCTTGCGCTTCCCTTATGCTCTCGAATAGCTCCACCACAAGGGGCAATGGTCATTCAACGACGAACAGAGGGCAGTCCAATCCACAGTGAGGGCGCGAACTGATGCATTGCCTCGCTTGCAGCCCCCTCGTGAACCACATGCTGGTCCTCACTTCCTGTACATGGTGCGCCTGCAGGACCCGAGCGAGAGAGACAGTCAGCAAGGGTACCAGAAGGCTCTAACGAAGAAAGGGGACCGAGAGGCGCACCTGAACGAGAAGTGAAGCTGGAGGACGCCACGGTCGAACGAGCTGCGGAAGCCGCGCTTGTGCGAGTGCTCCCACTGCTTGTTGACGATGGTGAACGCAATGTCCTCGTAAGGAGGCCCGGCCGAGAAGATGATGGTGCAGATGTCCGGGTTCTCCTTGTTCTTGATGATGCGGTACTCTGCGTTGCGGGGCGGGCAAGGAGGAGGGTCAGCATCTGAGCTCCGAGGCTCAGGCGCAGGACAGAGTACGCACGCGGAGCCTTGGTCTTGTCGATGAGGTCCGGGTAGAAGATGTTGAACTTGTAGCCCTGGACGATCTTGGGCGGAGGGTTGTCCGAGCTGCACGGCGGCGCCGAGGGGGGTCAGCCCGACACGCAAGGAAAGCTGGAGAGGAAGCGCGATCACGTACTCATAGTGCGTCTGGTTGTACTTGTTCCACTCGTAGCCCGTGTGGACCTTGTTGAAGTACCTAGGCTTGCGCGGGCGGTACTTGTCCTCCCAGCTGTAGCTCGGCCTCGACATCTCGGCCTCGAGGTTGAACAGCTCCTCCTCCGCGTCAAAGCCTTGCCCGACGGCCGCCTGGTAGATCGCGTCGTCCTTGCTCGTACCGGCGCCGCCCTCGCCCTGGGCCGGGCCGCGCGGCTTGACGACGAAGCGGGCCTGAGCGACGGCGCGGCGTGCGGCGTACAGCTTTGCGCGGTCCTCGTTGAAGTCGAGGACCTGGCACGTGCGGAACTCCTCCGGGATGCGCTTCATGAGCGGCGGCTCCCACTCGGGGTTCCACGGCTCGGCCTTGACGGGCGCCGCTTCCTCGACCTGCTCGGGCTCGTCCTCGTCCTCGACCTCCATCTCGTCCTCGTCGTTGCCGGCGTTGACGGACGTCGACGGCCCCACGAGGGCGCTCTTGACCTCCTCGGCGTACCGGAGGGCCTCGTCGCGCTGCTTCTTGCGGAGCTGCTCGAGGCGGTTGAAGAGGACAACCTCGTGCATGTCGCGCAGCTTGGCCTTGGCCTTCCACACGACGAGCTCCTTGAGGAGGCCCTCCCAGTAGTCGACGTCGATGACCTCGCCGCTCGCGAGTTTGGCCTGGACCTGCTGTTGCAGCTGGACGAGCTGGTCGTGCGACTTGCCGCTCAGGAGGCGCTGGATCTCGGCCTTGACGGCGGCGTTGGCACGCGTCTGAGCCGCGTAGGCATTGACGCCGACGGCGCGCTCCTCGCGCAGGGCCTCGAGGGACGCCGACGAGACGATGAGGAGCGCGCGCCAGAACTCGGTGTGCGCCTCGATCTTCTCGAGCTGTAGGTACATCTTGATGTCTTCGTGGAGCTCCTCGGCGTCCTCGAGCGTGAGGTGCTGCGTTGTGAAGCTCGCGAGTCAGCCGCGCGCGACGAGTGTGAGCGAGTCGAGGAGGAAACACGCACGTCGAAGATAGCGTACGGCTCCTCCAGATCGACCTCGAGGCCCTCTCCCTCGTCCTCCTCCTCCTCGTCGTAGCCCTCGTCGCCAGGCTGCAGCGGCGGCTGACTCCACTTGAGGTTGAGCGCGAGGTAGTCGATCGGCTTGGCGCGGCGCTCGCGCACGCGGATCTCGGCGCGCTTCTTGGCCTGCTCGAGGTGGAAGTCGTCCTCCTTGTCGATCCAGGCGGCCATCTGTGCCGACTCGGCGTCGCGCGCGGCGCGCATCTGCTCCTGCTCGCGCAGCTTGAACTCTTCCTCGCGCTGCGCACGGCGGACGTTGAGGCGCTCGATCTCTTGCTGTGGCAGTGTGCATGTGTCAGCAAAGATAGAGCGCCCGTGGTGGTGGAGCAAGAGCTCGAAGGCGCGCACCTGACTCTCCCACGCACGCTCGCGGTCCCGCTTGGCCGCCTCCTCCGGCGTCATGCCCATCTTGCGCTCCTTCTCGCGCTTCTTGCCCCACACAAACTTGTCGCCGAGGTTGGCATCGTGGAAGGGGTTGTCCTGCGCCGAGTAGAACGCGACCTCTGCGGCAGCCTGGCGCGCCTCTTCCGGGAGCAAGAGGGCGGCGTCGGCGGCCTTTTCGGCCTTGCGCGCGGCCTTGCGGGCGCGACGCTCCTCGGACGTCTCGCGGTGGCGGTGCCTGCACGCGATGCAACGCGAGGTGGGTGGGATCAAGTCATAGAGTCGTCAGCATGGGAGCACAAGCAGTGGCCTCGCGGGGAAGCAGAGAGGCTGTACGCACTTCTTGGACTCTCTGTCCTTGTCCCTCGAGCTGCGCTCCTGGCTGCGACTCCTGCTCCTCTCCCTCCGGCTGCTCCTCCTCCGGTCATCGTCCCCACCGCGGTGGCCCCTCTCCCTGTCCCTGTCCCTGTCGGCGTCGCGGTGCCTGTCACGGTCACCTCGGTGGTCCCTGTCGTAGTCGTCATCCCTCCTGCTGCGCTTCGAGTCGCGGTCGCGGTCCCGTTCGTCACGGCGCGACGACGAGTGGTGATGGCGGTCGGGGGAGGCCGAACGGCGGCGAGACGACGACGGGCGGTCGCGGTCGCGGTCCTCCCTGTCGCGAGAGTATTCGCGGTGGTCTCGTGAGTTCATAGCTTCAGTGAGAGTGAGGGATGGTGAGCAAGAAGGCAGGGGAGGGGCGAACTGGGAACGGGCGGGGCTTGCTTTCTCGCGAGGGCGCCACTAGGTGTATGCGATGAGTTTGACAACGACTGAATCTCGTGACATTTCACCAGTGACTCGCCGAGAAGGCGAGTGACCGCCCGACGTTGCAGCTCTCGATGGGCTGGCGAAGGCTGCAGCCACGGCTCGCTATACTTGACTGCGCGGTCATCACTGACACGGCCTCAAATGTTTTGACAGTCATCCATATTGCGAACGTTTCAGAAAGAAGCGGATGAGAACGGTCCAACCGGTAAGAGTGGAAGAGGCGGTCGGCGACGGGGTGTCGGCGACGGTCCTGCCGTTCCTGCGTCGAGTGCCGCGACGTGGGCCCCCGGAGCCTACCGAGCCACAGAAGATACTGGCGCATACCCGGGGGGAGCCGGCGGATGATCTGCCGAGTGGGCAGACGTGAGCGGGCAAGGGAGAAAGAGAGAGAGCGAGGCCCGCGCGACGCACCTGCCAGGTCCCCCTTGCCTGGCGAGAGCCCTCGCGGTTCGTCCTCCTGATCCTGCTTCGCGCCATGCAGGCCCCCTTCGCCTGAAGCCTCGCCCGTTCCCTGCAAGTCGCCGCCGTCCGCCAGCCCCTCCTCGGCTGCCGACGCCGGGCTCGTCGCCCGTCGGTCCTCCTCGTCGCCTTCCTCCGGCCCAGAGTTGCGCGCGATGCAGAGCGTGACAAAGAGCTGCAAGGCGACGACGACCGTGTGCATCTTGGCGCGCAACGCCAGCGGTGCTTCGCCCGCGAGCGCGATCCCCGCCGTGAGGCCGAGCGAGGCGGGGAGGATGGCCGCGCTGACGGCGAGCGCGTGCGTGGCGTCCATCTTGCGGCGAGAGGTGCCGGCGATCATCTCGACGGCGATGCAGTTGGTGAAGAGGACGAGGAGGGTGGCCGCCGTGAATCCGAGGCTGCTCGTCGGCGCGAGGAAGACGGCGTTGCCGACGTAGCACAGCGCGCTGACGGGCAGGAACGCCCAGTCTGCCATGCCTTGCTCCAGGTTGGCGCGCATGGGGCTCAGGTTGAGCTGTGGGGCACAGCGAGGCTGAGGCTTGAGACTGGCCAAGGTGCGACCGAGGACGGGATGGCGTCGCGAGCGCTCGTTGCGTATATGTCGCTGGGCACGGTCGGAGTCAGGAGAGCAGGAGGCAAGAGCAGCGTCGCAACCTGCAGATGCCAGACCCCAAAGCTATTTGCGTCGCAAGGTTGTAAGCGGAGGAGAGCCACCTCGGCCGGACCTGCACCGCCCCCGCCTGTCCAGCTCAAGCACGTCAACGTCCCGCATGGCCGACATCGTTGCACAGCTGTTAGGCACCATATGCGACGGCATCCTCCAGTCGTGTGCCGAGACGCGTGAGCTTCGCCTTCGCTCGTCCCCCTCATCGCCTGCGCGCCTTAAGGGTTGGGAGTCTGACGGACTGTGCGCGCCGCGCGTGCGCAGGGACGAGCCTCCTACGTGACCTCTGCAGCGCCTGCTGTCCCTGCACGGCGCCCTGCTGCAGCCAGGAGGCAGGGTGGGACTCGCTCGAGGAGCCGGGCGAGGACGAGGGCGACGAGGCAGTGGGACAGGGTGCAGCCGGCAGCTCGGCGGCTGAGCGGGCGCAGGAGCAGCAGGTGCTGGTGCGCGGTGCTCGAGCTGGGTATGGAGCGGTCGAGGAGCAGCCGGCGAGTCCGGCGAGGATGACGGCGCCAACGGGGTGAGGCCGGCTTCTCTCAAGCAGGCATGGCGTGTAGTATTATGACTTGTACGGCTAACTAGATATGCAAGTTCCCGGATGGCGAGAGCAGGCTGATGAAAAGGCAAGACGACGGTGTCCGAGGCGACTTGTCCGAACGAGGGACGCGCGGGCCCGGGCAACTGTGCTGACCGAGTCTGTCCTACCCTGACGATGTAAAGCCCCTCCTCCTCTCCTCCTCTCTCTCTCTCTCTCCTTCCACCACACAGCTTTGCACTCGACCGCACAGCACAACTCAGCCATGTCCGCCAACAAGGTGCGCCCGGCCTGCCCCTCCCCTCCTTGCCCTTCCTCCACTCGCCCTTCCGCGATGACGCGCACCTTCCCGCCTGTCTTCCCGCCCTCGTGCTGGCCCCCCTGCGGCGCGAGAGCTGTCGAGGACTCGCCATGAGGCCACACGGCGAGCAGCCTCGCGATTCGGGCGTCCATGGCGCAGCGCTGACCTCCCCTCTCCTCGTTCCCGCAGAACATCCTCTTCGTCGTCTCGTCGCACGACCAGTTCCTCAACGGCAAGCCCACGGGCTACTACCTGTGCGCCTCTCGCCCTCTGCCTCCTCTCCTTGCGCGGCGAAGGAGCCCGGCGCTCGCGGCCGCGTGCGGTCGTGCGGTCGCTGCCTCGGCGCGCAGCCGCGACTTGGTCCCGCGCTGCGTGCAGTATCGGCAGCTGACCTTCCTATCGATGCGCAGGCCCGAGGCTGCTCACCCCTACTACGTCCTCAAGAACGCCGGCTACAACATCGAGGTCGCGTCGCCCAAGGCGAGTCTCCCACGCCTTCGCTCCGCGGCGTCGGCCTGGACTGACGCGTTCCTCCGCACTCGTCAACAGGGTGGCAAGGCCCCGCTGGACCCGTCGAGCGTCGAGGCGTTCAAGTGCGTCGCCCGCCCTCTCTCGCCTTCCTCCTCGTCTCTCCTCGTCTCGCCTCGCTCACTCTCTCTCTCTCCTGCCACAGGGAGGACTCTGAGTCGATCAAGTTCCTCAACGAGGACGAGCCCAAGCAGCTGTTCGCCAACACCAAGAAGGTGCGCTCGCCCTCCCCCCCTCGCTCCTCGACCGCGCTGACCCCTCTCCTCCCTCCCGCAGATCACCGACGTCAAGGAGGCCGACTACACTACGGTGGTTTACCCGGGCGGGCACGCGCCCGTTTTCGTGCGTCGCAGCGCCTGCTGGAGGACCACGATGGACGAGGCACTGACCCTCTCGGCCTCGCAGGACCTCACCACCGACAAGGACTCGATTGCCCTCATCGAGTCGTTCGTCAAGGCAGGCAAGCCCGTCGCGTCCGTGTGCCACGGCACGTCCTTCTCTCTCACTCTCGACGAGCGAGGCGATCGCGCTGACGCTCGCCGTCCTCGCGCAGGCCCAACCGTCTTCCTCAACGTGACCGACCCCAAGACGGGCGAGCCGTTCGTCAAGGGCAAGAAGGTGCGTTCTCTCGCTCCTCGCCCTCCTCTTTTACAGTGCCTGACCCTCCTGCGACAGATCACGTGCTTCTCTGATGACGAGGAGCGCCAGGCGGGGCTCGTCGACTCGATCCCTTTCTTGGTCGAGACCGAGTTGCGCAAGAAGGGCGCCGACTTCCAGCTCACGCGTCAGGCTTGGGGTGAGGAGGTTGTCGTGGACGGAGGTCTGATCACGGGGGGCAACCCGGCGAGCGCGTCGGGCATGGGCAAGGCGCTCCTCGCCGCGCTCGAGAAGGCGTGAGCCTCTCCTCCCGCGCTCCCTCCGTCTCTCCTTGTACAGCGACCAACCTGAAATGCAGTGCGCTCTCTCTCCTCGACGTACGCTCCCGGGCGTGACCTTGACGGCGAGCGAGAGCGACGGGCGCACCTTGTCGGCGGGGAAGCTGTACGGCGACAAGTCGGACATGAGGCGATGCGTCGGTCGTCCGGCGGTGAGGCGAGGTCGTGGATCGAGTTGCGCTGTGCTTGACGAGGTGCACCGGTGCAGCAGATGCGCAGGCCCGTCCGCCGTCGGAGAAAACCGAGAGCGGCGAGAGGGACCGGCCCGAGCGAGCGGCAGCCTCGCCATCGCACCGCTCCACATCGCTCGCAACTCGCTCCACACGGCTGCGCACCCGCCATGCACCACGGCGGCAATCTCCCGCACGGCCTCCCGCTGCGCTTTGCCGACCTCGCCGTCCCAGATCCAGGCGGCCGCGCCGGCACCGATCAGCTCGTCGATGACCTCAAGCACTCGCTCGTCGACCTTGCCACCGGTGGACCCGTGCGCCGCGCCTACGCGAACGCGCGCCAGGGCAAGGGCCACCACGCCCAGGGCAAGCTCCTCGTCGCGGGTGTCGAGGGCGCCGTCAACCAGGTGCGTCTCCCACATCTCGCGACTCGACCTCGCCTTCGCCCGCCGTGGAGTGCGTGGGCCGTTCGACGGCAGTCGGAGCTCGAGAGGAGCTCGCTTGAGCGAGGCGACGCTCCGCCGAGCCGTCAACAACAGCCTATCCACGCGTCGACCTCGAGCGCTGACCTCTCGCACCTCGCACGCAGGGCGAGCTGCTCCTCGTCATCGGCCCGCCGACAGCAAACGCCTCGATCCTTGTACGCGCCCTGTCGTGCTCCGACGACCTCCCCCTGTCCCCCACCTCGCACCTCGACTACGGCCTCGTCGACCACTCGAACGCGCACCGCCCGACCCTGTTTCCTCGCGCCGGCCGCGATCACTCGCGCAACCTGCGCTCCCAAGTCGTCTACATGGACGACCGCGACGTCCACTTTGCGACCCTCTCGCTCGAGTCGACCCTGCGTCCCGCCGCCGAGGCAAAGACGCCCGAGCATCGCCAGGACGGCTCGACGCGCTCCCAATGGGCAGACCGCCTCATGCGCGGCGTCGTCGATGCGTTGGGTCTGAGCCACGCGATCAAGACGGCCGTCGGGAGCCCGCTCGTGCGCGGTCTCTCGGGCGGCGAGCGCAAGCGGGCGTCACTCGCAGAGTGTCTCCTCTCGCGCGCCGCCATCCTCCTCCTCGATGGCCCGTTCAATGGACTCGACTCGTCGACGGCGGTCAGTATGCTCGAGTACCTGCGCAACTGGGCCGTCGAGGGCAAGCGGTCAATCGTCGCCACGACCCCTCACTGCGCCGACGCCCTGTACGAGCAATTCGATAAGGTCCTCGTCCTCGACTCGCGCGGGCGGCAGGTCTTCTTTGGCCGGACAGGCGACGCCCAGCCGTACTTTGAGCAGCGCGGGTTCACGCGCCGGGTCGACCTCGGCGAGGGGACGAGCGAGTTCCTCGTCGGGTGCATCGAGGGACGGCACAACGATGTCGACCTCGAGCGGAGGTGGCGCATGTCGCCGCAGCGCAAGGCGCTCCTGCACGAGCTCGAGGAGACGTACCCGGCCGCGTACCCGCTCGACATGTGCGCCGTGCCGCTCTTTGCCGCGCTGCAGGACGAGAAGAGCAGGTTCACGCCGTCGACGTCGCACTACACCGTGTCATTCCCGCGGCAGGTCGCGCTCCTGACACGGCGGCAGTACGCGCTCATCCGATCCGAGCTGCCGAGCTACACGACCAAGACGGTCGTCAACCTCCTCCTGTCGGTCACGGTCGGGACCCTCTTCTTCCGCCTCCCCGCCACAACCGAGCACGCCTTTACCCGCGGGTCTCTCCTCCTCCTGTCGATCATGTTCAACGCCTACCTGTCGCTCGCCGAGCTGGGCAAGACGATCGAGGGGCGCGACATTGTCAAGCGCCAGGGCGACTACGGTTTCTTCTCGGCGTCGGCGCTCGCCGTCGCGCGCGTGCTGGGCGACCTGCCTCTCATCGGCGTCCAGTGCCTCCTCTTCGGCACCATCACGTACCTCCTCGCAGGGCTGCAGCCCTCTCTCGAGGCCTTCGCCGTCTACCTCCTCTTCGTCTACGCGACGGCGCTCAACCTCTCGTGCCTGTTCCGCATGGTCGCCGCCTTCAGCCCCAACTTTGAGGGCGCCATCCGGTTCTGCGGCGTCGCACTCAACGTGCTCGTCATGTATGCGGGCTACTTCATCCCGACGCCGTCGATGCGGCCGTGGCTCAAGTGGGTCCACTACGTCGTCGACCCCATCTCGTACTCGTACGAGGTGCGTTATGTTCCTCTTCTTCCCGTTGACGCACTGCTCTCTGACCGCCTCCCCCCGCAACCCGCAGGCGGTCCTCGCCAACGAGTTCCACGGCCTGTCGCTCTCGTGCTCGCCCTCCGACATTGTCCCCTCTGGGCCCACGTACGACTCGGTGTCAGACCTCTACAAAACCTGCACCCTCCCCGGCTCCACCCCGGGCTCTCTCACCGTCTCCGGCGACGCTTACCTCTCCCTCACCTACGACTTTGCCTACTCGCGCGTGTGGCGCAACCTCGGCGTCCTCGCCGTCCAGGCCTGTGCCTTCCTCGTCGTCGGCGTCGTCGCGACCGAGTTCCTCCACTTTGCGCCGGGCGGGACCCGCCGCGTGTGGAAGCGGACGAGGGCGGCCCAGAGACGGCTCTTTGGCGAGAAGTGGAGGCGCGAGCGCGGGAGCGGGGACTATGGAGAGAGGGGAGAGGCGGGGGGGGCCGAGGGAGGGGATAACGGGCACGGGGCGCAGCAGGAGAGGAGGAGGAGGCCGTCGGCCGAGGAGATGAGGCTGCTGGACGAGGAGGCCATGGAGGAGGGGCGCGACTGGCGAGACGACTCTGTCGAGGAGGAGGCGGACTACAGCGTCGAAGGGACCCCGCTGTACGGCTCAGAGGTTGACGAGGGCGAGGACGTCGAGTCAATCGAGGGGTCGGTCCTCGCAGTGCGCCCCTTCCCATTCCTCCTGCCCGACTGACAGTCCTGACATGCCTTCCGCCCGCAGTGGAACAACGTGTCATTGTGGATCGACACCGAGCTCGAGACGCGCCGCTTGCTCGACCGCGTCTCGGGGTACATCAAGCCCGGTCGCGTCTGCGCCCTCCTCGGCGCCAGCGGGGCCGGCAAATCCACCTGTGCGTACGATTCCGTCTGTCTTGGAGCATCCATCAACGCGGCTGACGAGGCCCCTACCGCAGTGCTCAACGTTCTGGCTGGCCGGAGTCCAGGCGTCGTGCGAGGCACGATCCGGGTTGACGGCGTCGAGCCGGATAGCGATTTCTACCGCAACACGGGCTACGTCGAACAGTTTGACCTGCACGGTGCGTCATATCCTCGATTCTCGGGCCGCAGACAGGAGGCTGATCCCGGCTTGTCCTCGCAGACGACCGGTCGTCGGTCCGCGAGGCACTCGAGTTCTCAGCGCTCCTGCGCCAGGACGCCTCGATCCCCGACGCCGACAAGCTCGCCTACGTCGACCACGTCCTCGACCTGCTCGACCTGTCGCACCTCCAGGACGCCATCATCGGCACGCCCTCGGCCGGCCTCAACGCCGAGCAGCGCAAGCGCCTCACGATCGCCGTCGAAGTCGTCAGCCGCCCGGCGATCCTCTTCTGCGACGAGCCGACGACGGGACTGGATACCAAGAGCGCGCTCAGGGTCGTCAAGCTCCTGCGCAGGCTCGCGAGGACCGGGCTGGCCGTGATCTGCACCATCCACCAGCCTGTGCGCGTTGCTCCCCCTTGTCCTTCATCGCCGGATCTTTCAGCGTGCTGACATCTACTCGCATAGTCTGCCGAGACGTTTGGCATCTTTGACGACTTGCTCTTGCTGCAGCGCGGCGGCAAGCAGGTCTACTTTGGCCCGCGCGACGACGCCGTCTCGTTCTTCTCGCGCGACTCGAGCATCAACGAGGCCGACGCACCGGCGTTCAGCAACCCTGCCGACTTCCTCCTCGACGTCAGCAAGACGGGCGTCGACGTTCCGGACGAGGACCTCGGCGAGGTCGACGACCTGGACGTCCTGTCGAAGCGCTGGTCGTCGTCGCCCGAGAACGGCACCGTCAAACAGGAGCTCGTCAAGCTCGGTGCGCCTGTCCACACTCGCGACCCATCGTCGCGCCTGCTGCGCAAGCCGCCGCCGCCGTCGGCTTCCGTCTGGCGGCAATGCGTCCTCCTGACGAAGCGCGTCTCGAAGCACTACTACCGCGACCCGAGCTTCTCGTACACCAAGCTTTTCACGTCGACCATCGTCCCCCTCATCGTCGGCCTGTCGTTCTTCCTCGTCGGCCGCGAGCGCACCATCGTCTCGTTCCAGAACCGCATGTTCAGCGTCTTCCTCCTCCTCTTCGTCCCCGTCGTGTGGATGAACGCCATCATCTTCAAAGTGCACGCGCTCCGAGGCCTGTGGGAGGCGCGCGAACGGCCGAGCAGGATCTACGGCCGGACGGCGTTCGTCACGAGCCTGCTCGTGAGCGAGATCCCATACTCGGTCGTCTGCGGCGCAGCCTACTTTGTCCTGTGGCACTTCCTGGGTGCGTTGCGCTCTCTCGAACACGTGCTAGCTCTGTCGCTGACAAGGGCGCCCACCCATCCCCACAGTCGGTCTCCCGTTCAAGGCGTCGACGATGGGCTTTGCCTTCCTCCTCATCCAGATTTTCTTCTTCTTCCAGGTTCGCACGCTCTCTTTGCTCTCTCGATGACACATTCTTACCGTCCAATGTCGCGCCACAGTCGACCTGGGCGCTGTGGATCGTGTCGCTCTCGCAGTCGCTCGGCACGGTCGCCAACCTCCTCCCGTTCTTCCTCGTCGCCATGGAGGCCTTCAACGGGTCCCTCATCTCGTACCATCAGATGCCTGTCTACTACCGCTGGCTGTATTGGGTGTCGCCCTTCCAGCACTACGTGCGCGCCATGCTCGGGGCGCTCCTGCACGCCCAGCCCGTCGAGTGCGCCGCGGTCGAGGTCGTCTCGTTCCGGCCGCCGTCCGGCTTGACGTGCGTCGCTCGCTTCTTAGCACTCTTCGATGAACAGAATGACTGACTGACTTGCTTCGCTTTCCGCAGCTGCGCGTCGTACGCCGGCGAGTACCTCCGTACCCACGCGGGCTACCTCCTCTCCCCCGATGCGACCGACGCCTGCAACTTCTGCCCCATGAGCAGCGGTGACGACTTCCTTTCGTCGCTCAACATCTCGCATGGCGACCGCTGGACGTCGCTCGCCGTTTTGGCGGCCTACTCGATCTCCAACATCTTGATCACGTACTCGCTCGTCTTCTTTCCCTCGCGTGTGCCTGGGTGGCTCTCGGCGTTCGTCGCAAAGACGACAGGGCAGGTGGGCGACGGCAGGAAGCGGGCCGAGCAGGTGGCGGCGGAAGAGTGGGCGCGCGAGATCGCGTACGAGCGCGAGCACCCAGAGGTGCACGCCTCGACGGTCGCGCACGACCCGTTCGCGTAGATGGCGGGTGGCGGTAGACGCATGTCACAAGAGTGTAGACGCTGTGTAGAGAGCCCGCTGCAGGGTGGGAAAAGCCGATCCTCTACTGCATCTCGTCTCGTCGCTCCCCCCCACAAACTCGAAGCGCACGAGCCTCCCTGGCTTCAAAGCACGCGCCCCCTCGCTCGCGATGCGCCTCTCTCACGGTGCGCGCTCAGCTCGACATGAGCAAGCAGCTGGTGCAGCTGTCCCTGCCCGGCCCTGGCGGGGCAGCCTCCGTTCACGCGACCTTTGCCTCGCCCAGCGACTCGCTCGAGGGTCTCGTCACCACCCTCCTCGCCGAAGACGGCGCCCAGATCAAGCGCACCGTCTGCGGACGTGGGCATGCCCAAGCAGACGATCTCGGGCTCTGGCGGGTCCAACGCACGCTCAACAGCTCACCCAACTCGGAGCGAACCGATGAAGAGCTCGCGGACCTCGAGGGCGATCGTACGTCCTCGCCAGATGGTGATGTCGAGTCGCGCGGATGTAAGCTGATCGTCCCTCTCACGCATGCAGGCCTTCTTTCACCCGAGCTCACGGTCGAGGAGGCGCTCGCCTTGACCGGGTCAGCTCCCCCACCTCCTCCCCCCGGGCCTGCGTCGCCTCACGCGTCGAGCAACGACAACTCGACCCAGTTCAGCGACTTTCTCTTGTCCAGTCACCTCCATGCGCCCTCGCTCCGCCTCGTCTTCACGCCAAACCTCGTCGAATTCACGTTCGAGCACATCCCTGGCCTCCCCGAGGGCTTTCGCTTTCGGCTCTTCCTCGGCGCAGAGACCACCGCAGGCGAGACCGTCGAAGCTCTCATGGAGGAGCTCGGCGTGGCCAAGTTTGCGATCCAGGGGCACAAGTCAGCGCGCATCGAGTACTGCGTACAGACGAGCGACGGGAGCCGGAGTGCGTCGTTGCCCTCTGCACTGTTCTTCCGCAGCCTTTGATCATATCCCGTGCAGCCTCTCAGACCCTGTCGACTCCGACACGACTGCTCCCGCACCTGCAGAAGCAGCAGCCCGACGCGTCACCACCTTTCGTGGCGACCTTCACCATCTCGCCCTCGTGGCTCAAGAGAGCCGGCACGGTTGCGCTCGCCCTTCCCGGCGCTTCCCCCGCGTCGTCTTCTTCTCCGACGAGCTCGAGTGACGGCGCTCGGCGTGGCGTGTTGAGCCGCGATGGCGCGGGCTGGAGGCCCAGCAGCCTGTTTGGCGCATTGCTCGGCGGCGATGACGGCGGAACGGCAGAGGGTGCTGCGAAGAGCGAGTCCAATGACACGAGTGGGGGCTCTGACGACGATGGAGAGGGCGGAGACACGCTCAAGGCGGAGAAGGCCGCTGGTGCTGCTGCGCCGCCGACGGATACGACCCGCTCGAGCGCGGGGGCCGGCGGACGGTCGCGTCTCTCTGCGCTCTTCACCGACTGGATAGCGCCAGAGGCGTCGACTTCGGCCGCCACCTCCACTCCGGCTCGCCCGATCAGTCGCATCGTGGGCGAGCCGGTCGCACTCTCGCCCGACGTGAGCCGGCGCTTCTCGAGCTTCACACCGGGTGAACGGCTCTCGGCGCTCAAGCTGCAGGAACGAGACGAGGACGAGGACAACAGCGGCGAGGAGGAGGGGCTGGAACAGTCGCTCGAGCAGCTCATGGTGCGTTTCTACCGCCTCTCGCCCTGAGCCTCACTCTGACTGTCGGGTCGACACGCAGGACGACCTCGGCTTGAAGGAGACACAGCGAACTGCCATGCGACAACTTCCCGAAGACCGACAGCGCTTCCTCGTCACCCAGCACCGTGCCTCTCAGAGCTCGACGCTCGAGCCGCTGCGACCTGTTCAGACTGGCCCGGCTCACGCGAGCGAGTCCGGCTTACTCAGCAACGTCAAGCGCTTCTCGCTCGCGAGCGTCGGCTGGGGTGGCTACGCCGCGCCTTCAATCGAGTCGGAGCCGTCGCCGACGCCCGTGCGGCCAGCAACGACGTTCGGCGGCGAGGCGATGAGCCCGGGCAAGCCAAGCGCCCAGGTGACACGAGCCGCGAGTACCGCCACGCCTCACCTGCAGAGCCAGGAGACGGGCACGTCGTCGTCGTGGACGTCTTGGTGGTCGTCGCCGTCGAATGCGACCGGGATAGGCCAGTCGACGAGCGAGCAGGCCAAGGACTCGCCGCAATTCTACCGGGACCAACTCCGCTCGACGTACGTCCTTGCGCTTGCCGGATTCGCCGATCTCAGCGCTGACACGTGTGAGCCACTTGTCCAGCAAGATCACGCCTCGCAGCCTCGCGAAGCACCTCATTGCGCTGCGCGTCCGCCTCTCGACCGCCAAGCTGTCGTGGACAGAGGACTTCATCGACCACGCCCAGGGTCTCGAGGCGCTCCAGGACCTGCTCGACAAGGCGGCGTTCAAGTCGGGCAAGGACGCGGTCGTTGCGCCGAGCGAGGAGGCCAAGATGGTCCAAGTCGAGTGCATCCGGTGCCTGCGGGCTCTCATGAACACTGACGTGCGCTTTTCACTTTCGAGAGTGCCGCTCTGCGCGACCAAGGCTGACCTGTGCGTGCTCTGCAGATCGGCTTCTCTCGGGTCGTGGCCCGACCCTCGCTCGTCACCTCCATCGTGTTCAACATCTACTCGCCGTCCCTCAAGCTCCGCTCGCTCGTCGCAGACGTCCTTGCCGCGCTGTGCCTCCTCTCGCAGGATGGACGCCGGCTCGTCCTCTCGGCATTCTCCGACGCCCGTCTCGACCACGGCGAAAAGTTCCGCTTCGAATGGCTCGTCGACCGCATCAAGGTAGCCGACATCCCGGATGACCAGACGATCGACGGGTCGACCGCGCTGCCGAGCGCCGAGGAGGACGACGCGGACGAGGCCAGCTTTTTCGAGTGGCGTGCGGCCGCCATGGCCCTTGTGAACGCGCTGGCCAATACGCCACACGACCTCGAAGAGCGCATGATGCTGCGGGACGAGCTGGCACGTCGTGGGCTCAACGAGGCGATGCAGGTACGCACGCATTCTCCGCTCGTCCATCCTTCCCTTTCCCACGCCTGACCCCTTGACGTGTGTGCGCTTCAGGGCCTGCGCTACATTGATCCTCCCGATGCGCTCCTGCGCCAGCTCAACGTTTACGTCGAAGAACGTCAGGAGGACCAGGAGGAGCTGCACGAGCGCACGGCAGGACGTACGCGCGACGAGTGCGCTGACGTGTCGCCCTTCTCGAGCTGGAGCCCTCCTCTGACCCCCTTCATTTGCAGCACGTCCGATGTTCCCCTCAGCGACCTCATCAAGCTCGCGCAGGAGCACTCGGACCTCTTCCCCAAGCTCGTCGACGCCATGCGCGGCTACATCAAGGTGTTTGAGCGCAAGGATATCGACGAGTTAGTGCCCATGTCATACGCGCTCTCTTGCCCCGCTCATCACGCTCCCTCTCGCGCGCACAGTCACCTCCGAGACGACCTCATCACCGTCCTCGACAACTTTGTCGAACACGCCGCGCACCTCGAAGACTTTGACCATGGCTGGCGAGTGTTCATGCGGCAGTACCTTTCGTCGATCGTCCACATCGTCGGACAGCAGTCGCTCATCCGCTCGTCGCGCGTCGCCGACACGGCGAGCGTCCCGACCAGCTTTCTCGAGGAGCTCGAGGGTCTTCGCGCGCAAGTGGACGAGCTCTCCGAGGAGCGCACGACGCTGAGGAAGGAACTCGACGCGCAGATTGCCGAGACGAACACGCTGCGGGCCCTCCCAGTCGAGCGACAGGTCGAGCCGGGTGAACGTGTGCGCCTCGCTCTCGTCGCTTCTTCCCGCCCATCCGTTCAGCAGCTGACATCGAGCGACTGTCGCTTCAGTCGCCGCGCGGGTCGTCGCTCAAAAAGGGCGACAAAGAGGTGCGTCCGCACACGGCCTTCGCAAACGCGGCTCAGGACTCACGCCGAGTTTGCCGCCCCCGCAGAACTTTGCCGGCGTCGTTCAGCGGCTCGTGCAGAAGGAGAAAGAGGTCATGGAGCTCAGGGCGCAGCTCGAGGGCGGCGCGAGATCAGGTCAGGGCGAAGAGGAGGCGAGGAAGGACCGCGCGAGCCAGAACCGGCGATGGGAGGCTTTGCTGCAGGAGATTGGCCAGAGCAAGGTCAAGGTGAGCTCTATCGCTTCCTTCTCGAGCTGGCCCACCCTACACTTGCTTACCTCAGCCTCGCCCGCCAGATCGCCCATCTCGACACAGAGCTAGAGTCGCGCGACAAGGAGATCAAGTACCTCAAACGAACGCTCGAGTCGGTCTACTCGCGCTTCCAGTCGTCTGTTGCGAGCGCCATCACCGTCCCGGGTCAGCCGGCTCGCACGCCGCCAGCGACGGACGACCACGAGCTCCTCGCGACGCGCACGCTCGAAGCGCTCGGACAGCGCGACCAAGAGATCGCGGCGCTGAAGAAGGGGCTCGACATTGCCAAGGAGGAGCTTGCAAAGGCGCAACAGGGTCTCCCCGTCTTTGCGCGTCGAGCGCCGCCCCCGCCAAGCGCGCCGTCACCGCTGCCGGATGTTGCATCGCTCGGTCCCGCGCCTGTCATCCTGGGGCCTGCCCAGCCTCCCCATACGACGACACCCGCTCCGCCACCTCCACCCCCGCCGCCTCCGCCGCCTCCCGGGAGAATCGTGGCGGCGTCGGCGTCGCTCGTCTCGCCCGCCAGGCCCTCGCTGTCGTCCTCCGCCACAGTGCCTGGGCCTCCACCACCTCCTCCACCTCCTCCGCCCCCTCCGCCCCCTCCGCCGCCCCACGCGACACCAATTCGGCCTGCCCCTGTCCTTGCCGCTGGTCCTTGTCCTCCTAAGCCTTCCACAGCTCCCCCCCCTCCACCGCGTCCCGCTGCACCCCGACCTCCCGCGGTCACTCTCAGCCCTTCTTCGAGCGTTGTCGCACCTCCTCCACCGCCACCGCCTCCTCCTGCCGCACCCGGTGCTCCACGCCCCCCTGCACCTGCCGCACCCCCTCGGCGTCTCGCGGCGAAAGCGCCACCTCCGCACAAGAAGCTCAAAGTGCGTGTTTACTTGCGCTTCTCGATTGATGCGCGACTGACGTTCGCTCGTTCAGCCGTTCTTTTGGAACAAGCTCCCGCCTGCTCGTGTCGGTGCCTCCGTCTGGTCGCAAAGCGACGCTGCACCTCTCGACCTGGGCGAACTCGACAAGGATTTCGCCGTCGTACCTCCGCTCCTCCGCGAGGCTAAGACAGACGCACAGCTCAAGAAGAAGCAAGCGGCGACGACCCTCCTCGGCAACACACGCGCGCAGAATGTCGGTGGGTCATGCTTCTCTCCCCTTGCCTCGCCCGCAATCGTCGCTCACCTTTGCCGCGTATCGCAGCCATCATGCTCGCGAGGCTCCGTCTACCGCATGCAGCCATTCGCGACGCCATCCTCCGGCTCGACGACGCCCAGCTCTCGGTCGACAATCTCAAGGCAATCAAGCACAATGCGCCGACCTCGGACGAAGTGAGCCCTTCTGCGGCAGCTGACACTCTGCACTCGGCTGACTGTCACCGCGCACACAGATCGAGACACTGAGGAGCTTCGACGGCGACATAAAGACACTCGCGCCCCCCGACCAGTGGTTCCTCGAGGTACGTTCTTCCCACAAGTTCCCCCTGCGGCCGGTTCCGCTCACCCGTTCTCCCACAGCTTGCCAGCATCCCTCGACTGGCGGAGCGTCTCTCTGCCATGCTCTACCGCCGCCGCCTCGACATGGAGATGGAGGAGCTCAAGCCGGACCTGTCGATCCTCTTCACAGCGAGCGAGGAGCTCAAGGCATCAAAGCGCTTCCAGACGCTGCTCCGAACGGTCCTCGCCATGGGCAACACGCTCAACGGCGGGACTTTCCGAGGCGGCGCTGCGGGTTTCTCGCTCGACTCGCTGCTCAAGGTGCGTTGGGCCCGCCGGTACCGCTTGGACAAGGCGCGCTCACTGACACCTCTCGATGCGCAGCTACAGGATGTTCGTGCCGCAAACGCCTCTGCCGGCACGCCCACGCTCCTTCACTACCTCGTGCGCATCGTCAGACGTCAGGACCCGGCCCTTCTCGCGTTCCTCGAGGAATTGCCGCACCTCGAGGCGGCGTCGCGCAGTGAGTCTCTGCTGTTCCGACGTACGGTGCGACTGCTCACGAGGACTGACGCTCGCTCCCATGCAGTCTCGAGCACGACGGTGCAGGAGACGGTGCAGTCGCTCGTGGCAGGGGTCGCGCAGGCCGAACAGGAGCTTGATGCTCTGCGCACATTGAGTGCCCTCTCGCCGCAGGACCGCTTCATCCCCGTCATGGAGGTGCGCGCGCTCCGACTCTCTTCTATTCTCTCGTCGTGGCGGGCCCTGACCTCGCTCGCACAGCAATTCGTCCGGCACGCCTCTCCCGCCATGTCGGCGCTCGCCTCGCACGGCAAGGTCGTGAGCGAACAGCTGCGCGACCTGCTGCTCTTCTTTGGCGAGGACCCTGCGCAGGTCAAGCCCGAGGAGCTCTTTGACCTCGTCGCGCAGTTTGCGGCTCTCCTCCGGGTGCGTCGCGCTTTCTCGGTCGATGCGGCAGGGCGATCGAGACGCTGACCTCTCTGTGCTGTCGACAGCGCGCCGACGGCGAGGTCCAAGCTGCGGACGCCAAGGCTGAGGCGGATAGGCAGAAGAAGGCGTCGTCGCTCAAGCCTGCAACACCCGAGCCGATGCCCACCACGCCGCCCGCGTCGTTGCGCAAGTCGTACTTTGTGCGCTCAAGCCACGCTTCCTCGATCGCGCCTGTCTAACCCCGGCTCACCTCCTTCCTCTCCGCGCAGGGCTCGCTCAGTCCCGCCTCGTCGCCTTCGGGCGCAGGGTCGATCGGCCGCGGCCAGTTCGACACGGCCATCCGCGACTTGCGCAACGGCGTCTCGAGCCGCCGGCAGCGCTCGACGGCCGACCGCGACCGGCCTCTGTCGCGCATCTTCCTCTCGAGCCAGGTCACCTCCCCACGCACCAGGCGCGCCCTCTCCACTGCCCTGTAGATAGTCTTCCGTCGTTGTGTCTAGATCTGTGCAATCTCATGCTGAACCCTTCTACGACGCCTTCTTGTTGAGCGGCGAGACCTTGTCCGCCGAGTCGACCGCCTGCTGGAAGAGCTTCCAGAACTCGGGCACCTTGAACGAGAGCGGCGGCGTTAGCCCCTGGCTCAACTCCGGAGGGAGCGAAGGGACTGAGAGAGAGACGACGCACATCCAGCTCCTCGAGGACGAAGACGTTCTTGCCCAACCTGCCCCAGCTCGCCCTGCTGTCCGGGTCCTTCTTGAACTCGGTCAACTCGTCCTTCTTGTACTCCCACAAGTCGACCACCGTCGTCCCCGTCGTGTGCTCGCCCTGCAACTCGACGTCGACGCGGTACCGCTTGCCCTGGAAAATCTCGGGCCGCGCGAGGTACGCAATGCACAGCGCGTCGTGCACGGGCGGGCCGTCTTGGAAGTTGAAGACCGCAGAGTAAGTCGAGGCGAAGAATGTCAAGAGGGTCGACATGGTGTGCCTCAAGGGGGTGTGCGCCTTGGCGGGGTTGGCAGTTGCGTCGGGCGTGGTCTCGGGGAGCGAAGGGAGGGCAGAGGGAGGCACGAGGAGCTTGTGGTGGTCGTGCGTGCGGAACAGGGCAGTATGGGTGACGTTGAGAGGCTGTGCACACGCTCACCTGCGTCAGTTTCTGTCCCACCGGGCGAGAGCAGGAAAGCGCACCGCCATGACCACCGGGACCTCGGCGTCAAAGAGGATGCTTGCTGCATGGGGGTCCAGCAATATGTTGAACTCTGCGACTGGGGATCGGTTCCCTCGGCCCTCCGCGCCGCCCATGATGACGACCTGGGAGATTTTGTCCCGCACGAGGTCCGGGAACATCGAGACGAACAGCGCGGCGTTCGTCATCGAGCCCGTCGCAACCAGCGTCAGTCGTTCGCCGTCCGGCAGCGAGCGCGCCGCGTCGGCAATGGCCAGAACGGCGGGTTTGCCCTTGGTCTCGTCGAGCTTGGCGACGACAGCGGGATCGTCCGCTGCCGGGAGCCCCTCGACGCCTCCCAGGCCATCCTCGCCATGGATCTCTATGTGTAGGCTGGTCTGTCAGCGATGACTGAACGCAAGACGGGCGACGGAAGGACGCACCGTCGTCGTGCCGGACGAGCTTGATGAGCGGCTTCTCGGCGCCAGCGTAGACCGGGATGCTCTTTGCCTGCTCGGGCGAGCCAAAAGCGATCAGGCAGCGAGCCGCATTGCCTGTGCGAGGCGTGAACAAGGTCAGCGAGGGAAGGCTATGGCTGGCGAGGACTGCCAGGGCAGACGCACGGCTCGTGTTGTGCAGCGCCGCGTTGCCGTACACGGCCGAGATGCCCCTGAGGTCAATTTGAGGCAACTGTAGCGCCATCAGGATGGCCACCGCATCGTCATGGCCGCTGTCGGTCGCGCGGGTGGGTGGGGACGGCTCGAGGTCAGCAACTCGGAGGTCAGCCTCACAGGTGGGACACGGCGCACGGATCGCAGTCGAGCCACACGGGAATCTTCTTCTCGGAAGCAGCCATGGCAGCAGTGCGCAGAGCAGGCGTGGAAGAGGAGAAGGGGCGCGGGCCTATCGACGTCGTCGGCCCTCGAGTTGTCGGCCGGCCCGGCGTCGCCCGCGGGGTCGAGGGTGCAGCGGCGGCGGGCAGGTGTCTTGGGGTCACGCGCAGTGCGCAGAGTGCTCTCGGCGGCGCGGCTAGTCGCGAGAGCATGCTCAAGCAGGCTGCAGGGCGACCCGACGCTCGCCGACTCGGAGAGGTGGGGGACGTCGTCACGACTCGAGCGCGCGTCCGCTGTGCGCTCAGACCGCTCGCTCGCGAGCCGCGATTGACGAGGAGATGCACTCGGAGCTCGTGCGATCGCCCTAGCCTGCTGCACGCTCTTGGCCGTCACTGGGGACGGAGTCACTTCCTCGGCCTTTCCGCGGTGAGGCGCTGCAAGTGGAGCGACGGGTGGAGCCCCGCGTTGGCTCGGCCACCACCTCGGAAGCTCCCCTCCGTCGAAAGTGCCTCTGTCCCGATCTACTTGCTCTCCCCTTTCCCTCCCTCTCGCTCTCTTCCCTCGTCTCCAGCACAAGCGACAGCTGCGCAAACATGCTCCAGCCTGCTGTCCTCACGGTGGCAGCGGCCGCGCTCGTCGCTGCCCAAGCGCCATCGTGTGAGCTCGCCCTTCCTCCTCCTCCTCCACCTCGGCCTCCTGGCAACCTCGCGCAGATCCGTCTCGACCTTGCGTCGCAGCGCACAGCTGCAGCCCGTCACACCTGCTCCGTGGCTGGCTATAGTGCCTGCGCGCTGCGCCCCGCGCTCGAAGCTGCGGAGGGCGCCAAGTCGAGCGAGGTCCCGAAGGAGCCGCTCGGGAGCGTTGCCTCGCGAGCGGGGGCAACAGCGCTGACTTGACCCTCCCTGGTCCCGCAGACGCTCCCATCCGTGTCGACTGCCCGTCCGACCCGCTGCTCGGTCGCCTCGGCGATCCGACACAGAACAATCAGACTCTTCCGCCGAACGAGCAGACCTACATGGACAAGCGCCGCAACGACGTCCTCCCCGACTTGTGGCGCAGCTACCTCGAAGACAGCTCGACGGGCTCGACGGGCTACTCGGCGTCGGACATCGTCAACAGCCAGCCGAACCTGTGCGTCCTCCCTCGCCTGTCGACTGTTCCCGTTCAGACCCCATCCTGACGTGGGCCTCGCGCCTTTCCGTGTTCTCGCACCATCGCAGTGGCATCGCCGTCTCTGGTGGTGGCCTCCGCGCCTCGCTCTACGGCGCAGGCACTCTGTCGGCGTTCGACAACCGCAACTCGAGCTCGGCGGGTGGTCTTCTCCAGCTCGCATCGTACCTCGCTGGCCTGTCGGGAGGATCGTGGAGTGAGTCTCCACGTGTATCTGATGCGCTTCAAGCAGCGTTGACTCCTGATGCCACGCAGCCGTGACGTCGCTCGCGCTCAACGACCTCGAGCCCATCTACGCCCTCGTCACAGGCGAGAACAGCTCGCGCGCTGGCGGATGGCTCCTCGACCGCGACATCCTCGCTCCGAGCGGCCTTCTCGGCTTCGGCGACAACAGCGCTTATTACCAAGCACTCGAGGAGGACGTGCGGGCGAAGGCTGCCGCTGGCTTCCCCATCTCCATCACCGACCTGTGGGGCAGGGCCCTCGCGTACCACTTCCTCAACGAAACGACCGAAGAGAACTTCTACAGCACCGACGCGGCGCACGACCAGGGCACCCTCTTCTCGTCGATCCGCTACGCCCCGACATTCCAGTCGGGCTCGATGCCGTACCCTATCCTCGCCACGACTTCGCGCATTGACGAGAGTCAACAACTCACCAACGATTCGACGTCCGTCATCCCGCTCGAGAACACGGCCTTTGAGATCACGCCGTACACGTTCGGCTCGTTCGAGGCAACACTGGCGGCCTACATTCCCATCGAGTACCTCGGCACGCAGCTGTCGAACGGCCAGCCGACTAACAGCTGCGTCAACTACTTCGACAACGCCGGCTTCATGATGGGCGTGCGTGCCCTCACCTTCTCTCCTTCTCGAGTGCGTCCCTCGCCCGAGCCCTGACCGCATTCGGTTCTTGCAGAGCTCGGCCAGTCTCTTCAACGCGGTCCAGGAGGGCTTCGTTGGAGCGACCTTTTCGTCGTTGCTGTCGAACCTGCTGCAAGCGGTCACCGACCTTGATCCGCCCGAGGGATCCGTCGCGGTGCGTCCTTTTTCCTCTCTCGTCTCGCACGGACAGGCTCGCTCTCCTTCAATCAAAACTGCGTGTCTATGTCTTCACCCGATACTGACTTTGCTTTCCCCGTCAGCTCGTCGCAAACTACCCGAACCCATTCCAGAGCTACCAGCCTTTCACTGGCTACTCGTTCGAGTCCTCGGGCAACGAGATCCTCCAGGTGACGGACGGCGGTGAGGACGGGCAGAACTTGCCATTGATGCCCCTCCTGGCCAAGGCACGGGCCGTCGACGTCATCTTCGCCGTCGACGGATCCGCCGACACCGAATTCAACTACGCCAACGGGACCTCGCTCGTCGCTACGGCCCAGAAGGTCGAGCTCTACAGTCACAACTTTACTCGGTTCCCGGACATCCCGCACAACCAGCAGGAGTTTGTCGACCAAGGCCTCGCGAGCCGCCCGACCTTCTTCGTGCGTCCCCTCCGCAGTCGCTCGCTCGGCGTCGCCACCAGCTGCTGACCCTTCCCTCTGTTTTTTTTGTCCCTCTTAAACGCGTCTATCCGCTGTTCTAATCCTGCCCTCACCGTCGCCGCCTCTTCCCGACCTTCCTCCCTTTCCCTCATCGCCCCTCTCTCCATAGGGCTGCAACGTGAGCGACGCCAACATGGCCAACTACTCGAACTACCCGATCATCGTCTGTGCGCCCTCATTCTTCTCGCCTTCGTGCTCGTCCGTTTCAAACTGAGCCCCCTCCTCCCGCTCGCAGACCACCCCAACTCGGCGGAGGCCACTCCCGCCGGATCGACCAACTACTCGACGTTCAAGCTGAGCTACCCTGACGAGGAGGTCATCACCTTCCTCAACTCTGCCAACGAGTACGCCAAGCGCGGGTACCCGGACCCCGCCACGCCCAACCAGCCCGACGAGCAGTGGCCCCTCTGCCTCAAGTGCGCCATCGTCGACCGGGCCCGCCAGCGCGCCAACATCAGCCGCACAGACGCGTGCCAGTCGTGCCTCGACCGCTGTGCGTCCCGCCGCACCTCCTGCCTTCGCGCGCGCCCGGCATCGCTGCGCGCTCGAGCCCCCTCAGCTGACGACGCCTTCACCCGCGCATGACTCGCAGACTGCTGGAGCCCCGAGATCGCCGACCAGCTCGTCAACGCGACGCAGACGGCGCAGAACAACTCGGCCGCGGCGTCGCCGTCGTCGTCGCCGGACGACTCGAGCGGCGCCGTCCCGGCGTTGGCGTTTCCCCTTGGCGGACTCGTCGGCGCGGCCGCGGCGGCCTTGGTGGGTGGCCTGGCGCTCTATGTGTAGGAGGACTTTCCCTCGCTATGGGAGGAGTGGGCGTGGAGAGACGCCCACGAACGCGGAGGACGAACGCTTGAGCCCATGGACGCTTTTCGCCCCCCCTTCCCTTTCTCCTTCTCTCTCGTCGATCGTACTTTGCACCAAGCCCAGCCCTGTCGTTCGTAATGGCTGGACTGTAGCCGTCGAAACTTCGGATTTGCACCACCCCTCTGCCCGCCGCGGCGAGAGACAAGGAGCGAGCGAGGTGAGGGGGAGCGAAGGAGAGCAAGAGCCGGCCTCGCCCCAGCCCTCGTCTGCCGCCTCACCAGGGCTGAGCAGAACCGTCTCTACTCCGACGTCCCCTCACAAGGCCGCGAAGCACGCGCGCACGCGAGTCAAAAGGCGAGCGAGAGACCGCTTCCCGCCTGAGCAGCCCAGCGAGCTCTCCTCTCCTGGGACCTCCCCTTCCAGAGGAGCACAGTCTACGGATGCGTTTTGCAAGGTGAAATGGTACAGGTCGCGTCCCACGCGCGCTCTCCGCCTCCCCCGCCCCGTCGAGCGGCAGCCGCCCTCTCCCTCCGCTCCTCGGCCCACTCTCTCGAGCCCGCCCCCTCCCCTTCCACGCGCGCACGCGAGCGTCTCCCCCAGCGGCGCGGCGCGAAGAGAGCCTAGTCCTGGTCGTCCCAGTGCCCACCGCCGGGTCCGCCCTGCTTGGGCGGCGCGGGGCCGCCGGCTGCGCGGCTCATGCTGCCAGGGTGGGGTGTGCGTGCGCTCCGAGTCAGCGCCGCGTCGAGGACGAGACCGAGGCACCGGCGCAGAGAGAGAGAGAGAGAGAGAGAGAGAGAGGGACGCACATGATCGAGTCGACGCGGAGGACCGAGATGGCGGCGTCGACGCCGTACCGCAGGGCCCAGCGCGTCGCGGCGAGGAGGTCGTAGATCTCTGCGGCGGGCGCGTCGAGGATGCCGCCGTTCTCGCCCTGTGTGCCGCACACAGGCCAATGGTCAGGGCCGGGTCGCAAGGCACAGTCAACGAGGGGAGAAAGAAAGAGAGAGAGAGAGAGAGAGAGCGCACCTCGACGTCGACGCCCGCGTGGCCCTGGTCGTCAGCCTGGTGCGCGGCGTACAGCTTGCTCAGCACGTCGGTCGCGTCGAGGCCGGCATTCTCGGCCAGCGTGCGCGGCACGACCTCGAGCGCGTCGGCAAAGCGCTTGATGGCGTGCTGTGCCAGGCCGGGCGTCTTCTCGCCAAACGCGGCGACGCGCTTGGCGAGCTCGAGTTCGGTCGCGCCGGCGCCGGGGACGAGGCGCGAGTCCTTGAGGACGCCCTTGACGACGTTGACGCCGTCGTCGATGGCGCGCTCAATGTCGTCCATGTGGTTGGTCGTCGCGCCGCGGACGACGACCGTCGCCGTGCGGGTCGCCTCGTCGGCCTGGCGGAACACGGTGACGCGGTCCCCGCCGATCTCGACCGTCTCGACCACGTCGCACTGGCCCATCTCGTCCGGTGTCGGGGCGCCGAGGCGCGCGAGCGGCGTCGCACCGACGACGCGGCACAGGCGGCGCAGGTCAAACTTGGACAGGACCTTGACGACGAGGATGTTGTGGCGGTTGAGGTAGTGCAGCGCGAGCTCCCCGACCGAGGACCCCGCGACGACGACGTTGAGGCCCGAGTCGGCGAGCTCCTGGAAGATCTTCTCCATGTGCTGCTCCTCGCCGCGCGAAAAGTTGAGCAGCTCGTCCGAGTTCTTGAGCAGGACCGTGCCCTTGGTCTCGGTCTGCGCAATGTCGATGCCGCACGTGAAGACGCCCACCTTGGCGTTGGTCGCCTTGTGCACCGTGCCTGGCGGTGCGCGACGCGACCGGCGTCAGCGTGCGCGGAGATCCTCCCTCCCTCGAGACTCTTGAGGGGCGAACGCACCCTCCGGCTCGCGCCCAAACACCATGCCGCGGATGACACGGCTCTGGCTCAGCCCACCACCCATGATCTTGACCACCCGCACATTGTCGACGTTGAACTGCTCCAGGGGGGCCCAGTCGTCAGTCCCCGAGCGCGAATCCGCCGAGACACAAGACAGAGAGAACGCACCGCCCGCGGGTCCTTGGGCATGACGGCCATGACGGCCTCGGAGACGAGGCGCGACAGGAGGTCCTCCGAGCCGTACTGCTTGGCGGCGAGCGTCGGGCGGAGCGCGAGCGTGAGGCTCTCCTTTGTCAGGGGCGTCTCGAGCGTGCGAACCGTCAGCTCTGCGAGGGAATGGGTCGCGCACGGGGTCAGTTGGAACCTTGCACGTCGTCGAGAGAGAGAGAGAGAGGGGGAGGGGGACGCAAGGGGACGCACTCTCGAGCTCCTCGATGGCCCTATCCCGCGCGAGCTCGTAGCCGAGGACGACCTCGGACGGGTGGAGCCCCATCGTGAGGAGGTACTCTGCCTTGCGCAGGAGCTCGCCCGCGAGGATCAAGACGAGGTTGGTGCGGTCGCCCATCTGCGAGTGCGTGCGTGCAGGGAGGGAGGGCCCAGGGGGTGGGGGTGAGTTCCGCCCCGAGTGGTGCAGGCAGGGTCGCCGGGGGACGGGGGTCGACGCACCTCGTGCTCCTGCTGCTGGCTCGCCATGACGAGGACCTTGCCCGCCGGGTGGACGACCTCGAGCTCGCGGATGATGGTGGCCGCGTCCGACGTGACAAAGAGCTTGTCGAGGTGGTTGATGACCATCTTGTTGCGACCATTGGGACCTGCGCGTGCGTCGGGTCCAGTCAGCGCCCGATGTCACGTAGGGGAGCCCGGCGACGCGAGAGGGCTCACCGAACGAGCTGTGCGGTTGCAGGGGAGGGGGGACGCGTGTCGACGGGTCAGCTTGGGGAGGGTGAGCTGCTGGCGGGGAGAGGTGGGACGCACGTGCGGACGATCTCTGCGAGTTCTGCGACGGCGTGGATGTTGCTGCATAGGCCAGGTACGCGTCAGCAGGGGTCAGGGGAAGAGCGAAGGTCCGAGAGAGGGGGGAGGAACGGACCGGATGACGGCCTCCTCGATGCCCGACTGCATCTGTGTGGGCACGGGTGCGTGAGTACGCGTGGGTGGGTCCTACCCGTGGGCCGCATGGAGTGCCGTGAGGGGGGTCGAGCGAGGATGGGCTGATGAGGCGAGGGGGAGGGGGAGGGGAAGGGGGGGTAGCTTGCGTTGTAGCCCTCCTTGAAGAGGTTTGCGCCGCCCTGAGGGATTTTGAGAGCCATGGCTGTGGAGGTAAGGGTGTGTGCGGCTGCAAGAGAGACGTCGAGGCGGGACTCGGGTGGACGACGCGCGAGGCGACGAGCTCACTCGGAGGAGGCGCCGCCTGCTTCCGCCCTCGACCCCTCGACTCGCCTGCTAAGACTCTAGTAGACTCGATCAATCGAGTCAACTGCTGCCACACCACCATGCCAACACCCGCCGCCCCCTCGACGTCGACGTCGTCGTCGTCGCCTCGCGCTGCCGCCCACAAAGTGCCTCGATCGAAACCCCCTCCCGCACTGCACCTCGTCGCCGGAGGGTGCGCTCCGTGTTCCTCCTCACCACTCGACAAGACCCCACACAGCTGACCTCGGGACCCCCCTCCGACAAACAGCCTCGGCGGCATGGCAGGCGCCGTCGTCACCGCCCCCTTCGACGTCGTAAAGACCCGCCTCCAGAGCGACCTCTTTGCCCGCGTCGCAGAGTCTCACTCGCGCACCGGCATCAGGGCCCTCTTGTGGAACTTTGTCGACACGGGCAAGATCCTCCGGTGCGGCCGCCGCCCCCTCCCCGTCCGCCCCCTCTGGCACTCACCCGCTCACTCTCACTCTCGCTCTTGTCCCTCCCGCCTGCAGCGACGTGTACAAGTACGAGGGCGCATCAGCCTTGCTCAAGGGATTGGGGCCGACCCTCGCCGGCGCAGTACCTGCACGGTGCGTCTCTCGTCACCACACGCACCCCCTTCGTCCCCCTCGAGCGTTTCAGCTCATGTCCTTTGCGCGCAGGTCCATCAACTTTTTCGTGTACGGTAATGGCAAGGCCATGTTCGCCGACACGTTCAACCACGGCAAGGAGAACACGGCCGTTCACCTCGCAGCAGCGGCAACGGCAGGTGCGCCCACCCGCTCTTGACCTTCTCGAACCGCGTCCCCTCATCGCTGACCCGGCTCTACCCGCTCGCCAGGCGTCGCAACAGCAGCAGCAACCAACCCCATATGGGTCGTCAAGACCGACATGCAGCTGCGACAACAGGAGCGCGACGCCGCCAAGTCGTCGACGCCCACCCCTCGACGACCTCCCCCTCCCCCCGCCCCGAAACCGCACCAGCAAGTCTTCTCGCACTCGTTCCGCTCGCTGTCCTCGCCGCCCTCGGCCATGCAAGGCCCGCCCCCACGCCCGACGTCGTACTCGACCGCCGTGCAGATCATGCGCACGCAGGGCGTGCGCGGCTTCTACCGCGGCCTGAGCGCGAGCCTCCTCGGCGTCACAGAGGGCACGATCCAGTGGTCCCTCTACGAACAGTTCAAGCGCATGGTCCGCGCCGACAACGGCGGCGGCGGCGGGGGCGAGGGCGGGGGCGGCGACGCGTCGTGGCGAGTGAGCGCCGCAGCCGGGGGCGCCAAACTCGTCGCGACCGTCATCACGTACCCGCACGAGGTGGTGCGCACGCGCCTGCGCCAGCCGATCCCGCCCGGGGGAGCCGCGCGGTACACGTCGCTCGTGCAGTCGTTCCGGCTCGTCGTGCGCGAGGAAGGGTGGCGCGCCCTGTACGGCGGCATGAGCGCGCACTTGATGCGCGTCATCCCCAACGCGGCGGCCATGTTCACCGTGTACGAGTTCCTGCTGTCGGTGGCTGACACGTCGCAGGCGGCGAGGATCGACGGGGAGAACGAGGTCGTCGTGCGCGAGTAGAGTGGGTAAGCGCGCGCGGCGGTGTGCGGGCCTCCCTCTTCCCTCCCCCCCCCCTGGCTGTCTCTCTCCTATCCCTAGAGCACTCTTCATTGCCTGTGTCTGTCTGATGTGCCACCACCTCGTTGTGTGTACCCCTCGCTGTAGCGCCGACATGTGCTCATCTCACCCCCCCGCTTCGCATCCTTCGCAACTCGCATCTCTCTTCCTTGAGTGCTCGCGAGCCCAAAAGAGGCTGTCGTACGGTCTCTGCAAGGCACGCGGATCCGGGACGAGCCGTGCCTCTCCTCGTTGTTGTACATAGGCCTTTGCCCCTCTCGCAATTGTTGTCGAAGCGATGTGCACAGGCCTTCGATCCGGCCAAGTGAGCAGATTCCCAACGCGCGTACCGGCCTCCGGGCCGGGTGCGACGCCTCGACGCCTCAAAGTTCCCCCTCTCCCTGGTACAGTCATCACTTCCCCTCTTTTTCCTGCCGAAGTTCCTGCCGAAAGGTGCTGACCCTCGAGGGCCCCGCTCGCTCGCCCCTGCTGGCCCTCCTCTCTGTCCCGCACCGAATGGCACGCGCAGAGCAGCGAAGAAGAAAGGACGTCGCCCCAGCCTCGCAGACGTCGACCGTCCACACGCTCGTCGACGACTCGGAGCTTGAGGCCATGCCGCGTCGCTCCTCAGGAGACTCACGCGCACCCCCGCGGTCGGCAAGCCAGCAACCTGAAGCCCTCGACTCGGACTCGCCCGCGCCCGCGCCAGCGCAGCACAAGCCCCATTCGCGCCTCGACGTGGTCGACCCGGCACAAGTCGCAGAGGACGAAGCCCCGCCAGACGTCATCTGGGTCCAGTGGGACGGGCCAGGGTGCGCGCACTCACTCACTCGCTCGCTCGCTCGTCGCGTCGAGCTCGCCGGTCAGGGCCCGGGCCCCGCGGCCCGGCCGGGTGTGCTGACTGAGCCTCCCCACCTCCTCACAGGGACCCGGCCAACCCGCTCAACTGGAGCAAACGACGAAAGGTGCGCTTGTGCTCGCATCGAGACAGAGAGGCGTGCAGAGGGGCCGGAGCGAAGAGGGTCGGTCGTCGCGCGCGCATTCACAGAGGCCAGGCTGACCTTCCCAAACTCGTCCTCCCTCCCTCCCCTTCCCTCTCCCTCCTCCCTCGCGGCGCCTCGCCTCGCATTGAACATTCGCAGTGGCTGATCTCGAGTGTCGGGATCGGCTTCTGCTCGCTCGTGTCTCTATCCGTGTCGGGCTACTCGATCGCGGCCGAGGACATCCAGGAGGAGCTCGACACGACGAGGGTGCTCGCCCTCCTCGGGCTCACGACGTTTACGATGACCTTTGGCGTGCGTCTCTCTCTCTATCTGTGTATGTGTACGCGCGCAGTGTCGGTGTGCTGGGCGAATGGCTGCTGACCTGGACCGCTCGCCTCGCCTCGCTTTCTCCCGCAGGCCGCACCCCTCATCCTTGCGCCGCTCTCCGAGGTCTACGGCCGCTCCCTCATCTACCTGTTGTCGGCTGTCGTCTTTGCTCTGTTTTTCCTCCCCCAAGCCCTCGCGCGGAACATCGAGACGGTTCTCGTCTCGCGGTTCATCTCCGGCTGCGCGGGGTCGACGGCCGTGTCCCTCGTCGGCGGCACGATTGCAGACGTGTGGCGCGCCGACGAGCGAGGGACGCCGATGGCGTGGTTCTCGTTTGCCGCGTTTGGTGGTGAGCGCTCACTTCGCTCACTTTCTCGCCCGTGTCCGTCCACCGAGACTGACGGAGCCGGTGCCTCCCCGCGCGCAGCCACGGGTCTCGGTCCCGTCATGTTCGGCTACCTCGTGCAGGAGAAGGGTTTCCGCGCCGTCAACTGGGTCATGTTCGCCATGTCCGCCGCCTTTGCCGTCGGCCTCCCGCTCCTCCTCAAGGAGACGCGCGCGTCCGTCCTCCTCTCTCGCAAGGCCGCCAAGCTCCGCAGAGAGACGGGCGACGCGCGGTACATGTCGCGGGACGATTTTGAGCGCGGGAGCATCCGCCAGATGATGAAGACGAGCCTGGGACGGCCCGTCAGGCTCCTCTTCACCGAGCCGGTTCTCGTGGCCATGACGGCTTGGATCTCGTTCCAGTGGGGAGTCCTCTGTGCGTGTTTGCCCTCCCTCTGCGATGCTCCGGGTCCGTTCCAAGCACTGACCGCCGCGGCGCGGCACTCAGACCTCTTCCTCGTCTCGATCCCTTACGTCTTCGGCCGCATCTACGAGTTCAACACGGGCGAATGCGGCATGATCTACGTCACGCAGTTCATCGGCAGCGTGATCGGCATGTCTATGGACCAGTACTGCATGCGCCTGTACCGCGCCAACGTCGCCAAGCGCGGGCCCGAGGCCCGCCTGTACACGGCGTTCGTCGGAGGCGTCTGCGTCCCCGTCGGAGCCTTCATCTTTTGCTTCACGGCTTACCCTCATGTTCACTGGATGGCCCCGACGATTGGGATCGTCATCCTCTGTGCGTTCCCCTCCACACCTCCCTCCCTTTCCGCCTCGTCAACTCCTCGGGCTGACCCAGGGTCCTTGTCCAGACTGCGGTATGTATACCGTGTACTTGAGCGCGTTCAACTACCTCGCCGAGGCCTACACGCTGTACGCGTCGTCGGCCTTGTCGGCCATGTCGTTCGTGCGCAACTGCGTCGGCGCCGTCTTCCCTCGTGCGTCACTCTCTCGCAGTCCCGCCTTGCCGCTCTCTGCACCCGACTGACTCCTGTACCGTCTCTCGACGGCCGCAGTCTTCACGACGCAGATGTACACGGGTCTCGGCATCCAAGGCGCCGCAGGTCTGACCGCAGGCCTCGGCACCCTCCTCTCCGCCACGCCCTTTGTCCTGTTCATCTACGGCGCGCGCCTCCGTGCGCGGTCACCCTTTGCGCAGGAGCTGCAGCGCCGGGCCGAGAAAGAGGAGGAGGAGGAGGAGGAGGAGCGGACGAGGAGCAGGATGGCGAGCCGGGCGGCGAGTCGCGCGCCGAGCAAGGAGAGGAGCGTCGAGAAGGAGGGGGAAGACGCGCTCGATGAGGTGGCTGGAGAGGCTCAGGCACTTCCCAGAGACGGGCACCCGGGTGTATAGATACCTCTTTCGTTTGTTGCTGGTTGCATCGCAGCATGGGTCACGCATCGATCCGAGGTCAGGAGAGCGCAGAGCCGTGCAAGCCAGCTCGGCCGGGAAGGCTGCGCGGTATTTTTGCGCAGAGGTACAGTGCGACAGTGAGAACACAAGGCCGCGAAGAACGAGGCTGCGTCGGCGGAGTGGCCTTTGACGAGCACGGAGGCCATCCGCGCGAGTCGCTGGCGCTCTGGCTGATGGCCTGCGACTAAGCAGGTGATCCAGCGGATCCTCTGACCGCGATGGACGGACTAAAGCGCCTGTGCGAACAAGCGGCCGCACGGCAGAGCACTCGGAGAGTCCAGCGAGGCGCGAGCGCTTGGCGGGCAGTAGGCGCGGGCGCGCCAGCACTCGGCATCTGAGAGGGAGCAGATGGCATGGACGGTTTCGCGAGTACAGGAACAGCAGCAGCAGCGAAGGGAACGAAGGGGGGAGGGCGGAGCTTCGAGCCCGACCAACCGGCACGCGCGACACCTTTGGACGCCTCTCCCTCGCCAGCATCGCACCGCACCAACATGCTTGACGCCCTCGTGAACCGCGAGAACACCATCCACCGCCGTCAGGCCGCCTTCCAGGTACTTTGTCCACCCTGCGCTGCACGAGGGGGCACATCTTCTGACCCAGAACTCCTCCCCCCTTCCCCAGGCCGACACCCGCCATGTCTTCCAGAAGACCCCGCGGGCGGGCCTCTACATGGGTGCGTGTTTCTTGTAGAGCTCTTTGAGTGGTTTCACCATGCCCCCCCTCGCGAGCGAGCGGAGTGTCGAACGCGGCACGGGAGGAGCAGGAGCACGAACGGAGGGACTGACTCTCTCTCCCTCCCTCCCTCTGGGCTCGTGTGTGCAGCCGGCTTCATGACCCTCTTTGCCATCGGCACTCTCGGCATCGCCCAGGGCGCGTACAAGATGGCCGTCGTGCGTTGCCCCTCGATCCTCCCTCCCATCCCCTCACCCGCCCGCCCGCCTCCTCCCGCAGAGCTGACCGCCTCCATCTCTCTCTCTTGCCTCACCTCGTCCCCGTGTGCTCAACGACCCTCTCACGTTCTTCTTCACACTCGACTCGACCATTAACTACGCGCGCCACTGCGCTCACAGGGCAAGAAGTAAACCCGCGGGCTCCGGCTGGCGATGACTCCCCCTTCGGTTCGACTCTGGGCGCGGTAGAGGAGGCAGGCGAGGAGGCATTCGTGTGCGGCAAGGCAATCAGATCCAGTACTCCCCTTCCTCGTCGCGCGGGCTCGAGTCGGACGCGCTCGCTGCGGCTCGACCGCTGGCTGGACTTCCCAGGATCCGGTCGCTTCCTTGGCTGCTGTTGCTCGCCTATGTGTCGCGCGGCGTTCTGCTCGACAGTTTGCGCCGGAGGCCGACGACGCCCTCTGCTTCGTCGAGCTCAAGGACCTGCGAGGAGTCTGCGCGTCGCCTCCCTCGGTTGGACTGCCCCCTCTCGCTCAGAAGGAAGCTTGCCAGACACGGCGTCGCAAGGCAAGGGGACGGATGCATTGAACCAACGAGGCGAAGCGCTCCCAACACTCATGAGGGCAAGAGGCCTCGTTCGAGGGAGGCAGTGTAACGGAGGAGAAACAGGACAAAGGGGTATCATGGAGGGCAGACGGCAATGGGGTAAAGACGGGGACAGCAAGAGAGGTGAACAAACGGTGGGCTAAGCTACAGCTGGGTGGGGGAGGGAGAAGAGGAGGAAAACGAAAGGGGAGGCACGCCGCGCATCAGACGACGAAGACCGGACGGTCGACGCAGCACGCCGAGCCGCGGAAGTCGAGCTTGGCGAGTCGCCCTGCGCGAGGAGTCGGCACCTCGTGCGGCCGGATGGCGCGCAGCCGGTGCTGGTGCTGGTTCTGGTGCTGCAGCTGGACGGGCGTGCCACCGGGGGCACTGCCACGCGGACCACTGCCCCCCGCAACACCGGCACCGGCACTGCCACCGACGTAGACATCCTCCTCGTGCCCGCCGGCAGCATTGTCCCCGTCCTCGTCCTCCTCCTCGAGGATGAGCGGGCCGGGCGCGCTGACGCTCGCTCCGAGGGACTGGCGCGCGAGCTTGGACGAGGCGGGCGCCGGGAGCGACGGCGGGAGGGACTGTGACGACGACGAAGACGAGGACCAGCCGCCGAGCGAGCCGACGAGGGCGCCGAACGAGTAGCGTGACTTTGTCGGCGACGGCCCCTGGGACCCTGCCGACGAGGCCTGAGACAGGCGCGACGCGTGCGCCGCTTGCTGCTGCTGCTGCTGGATCGCAGCGGTGACGAGCGCGGACGGCGAAGGCGGAGGAGGGCGGTGCTGCCCCGAGAGGCGGCGCGCGTGCGGGTTGACGCGGTCGAGCGGGCGCGGCGACGAAGGGCGGCGCATGTGCGACGCCGTCTCGACCGTGCCTTCGGTCGACTTGGGGAAGAACGAGAAGGACGCCTCGTCAATGTCGAGTGTCGACGAGAGGAACGGCGGGAGGATGTTGTCGCCGATCGGCAGCGGCGGGAGCGAGCTGTGCTTGTTGTACCCAAAGAAGCTCGAGTCTTCCTCGTCGAACGAGTTGCGCGTCGAGCTGATGCTGCCCTTGGGGAACTGTGTGCCCCGGAAAGAGACGAGGGTCAGTCCGAGTCCAGGCAGGCAGGAGTCCGAGGCAGGGAGAGAGAGAGAGAGAGAACGCACGCTCCAGGTGCGGACGAACGAGTGCGAGCGGTCGTGGCGCTCGACGCGAGCCTTGTCTGGCGTGCGCGGCATGACATCGCTGCTCGTCGACGTCGTCGAGTCCGAGCTGAGACGCGTCCGCGGCTCGTTGTTCTCGGCGAGGGGCGCCGGTGCCTGCGCGGGCCCGCCAAAGCGCGAGTCTCGGTCCTCCTCCTCTTCTTCCTCCTCGGCCAGCGTGTCGAGCTGGCCGAGCGCGATGGCGACGCTGTCGCGCGCCGATGCCGGAGGCGGGAACGGGCTCCCGTTGGGCGGTGAGGCAAACTTGGCCGAGAACGAGTCGTCGAGGTCGGACGTCTCCTCGGTCGTGTTGCCGCCCGAGTACGATTGGTACGACTGGCCAAACGACGACGACGTTGTCGCGCCAGAGTACGAGCGACCGTACGAGCTCGGGGGCCCCGAGAGCATGCTGCCGTCCGAGGCCTCCTTGAATGGGTGGCGCCGGCCAGCTGCACCGCCGACGCGCTCATCGACCTGGTGCTGCTGTGGCTGGTCGTGGACAGCACCCTCGTCAAGACCGTCATCCTCCTCGACTTCCTCCATGATGAGCGCGAGGTCGTCGGCACGCGGCTGCTTGTGCGTCGAGGGGCCCGTCGAACTCGTCGCCGAGCTCGCGGACAAGGACGCGGCGTGCGACGGCTGCTGCTGCTGCTGCTGGGGCGCAAAGGGCTGCTGCGGGCGCGACGACCGTGGCGGGGGCGGAATGGCGCTGCCCAGCGAAGACGACGACGCGCTCGAGCCGCGCTGCTGGTGCTGGTGCTGGTGCTGGTGCATTGGCCGCATGTCGTTCGCCGCCTCGCGCACTCGGTCCTCGAGGACGCGCTCGACCTCTTTGCGCGTCTCGGCGTGCTCGCTGCGCTCGCGCTCGAGCGCCGCGACGAGCGTATAGATCTGGTCGCGCATCTCGCCAATGAGCTTGGCCTGCGCCTGCGCGAGGGCCTCGTCCTCGCGGTCCTTCTTGACCTGGGCGTCGAGCCCGACGCAGCGCTCGCGCCACCCGTCGACGTCCTCGCGCAGCGAGTCGCGCTCGTCCGTCAAGTCCGAGATGGCCTCCTTCGCCATGTCGGCCTCGCGCTGCAGGCCCTCGACCTCGAACCGGCGCGCGACACGCTCGTCGTCGAGCTGCTGCTCGAGGTCGGCAGTGCGCGAGCGCATCTCGCGCGCCTCGTCCGACGCCTTTTTCTCGAACTCGGCAATCTCGAGCGCGTGCGTCGACACGAGCTGCTCGTTGCGCGCCTCGAGCTGCTCGAGTCGGGATCGCAGCGTCGCGAGCTCGTCCTGCGCTGCTGCAAGCGCCGCTTCCGCGGCAGGATCGCCGGCGGCGGACGCGGACGCCATGCGCGAGTGCGCGGGCGAGTGGATCGGTGACAGCGGCGCGGCGAAGTCGCCGCTCACCTCGAGGTCGCCAAAGCTGCCCATGACGCCTGCGGGGAAGGTCGAGTACTGCGCAGTCGACGGCGCCGGGCTTGGGCTCGGGCTCGGACTGCCCTCGCCGCGCTGCTGTTGCGCCGCGATGAGCGATGAGCGCCACGCGCGCTTCTGCCCCTCGGGCGTGACACCTGCGAGGGAAGAGACGGAGCTCGTGCTCGTGCGGTACGAGATGGACGAGCGCTTCATGGTCGGCGCGGGCGAGACTTTGCGCGAAGGGGTCGACGATGGTCCGTGGCCGAGCGCCGACTGGGCAGAGAAGCGTCGCTCGGGCGTGTGCGTCGGCGAGGCACCGACTGCGCCACTGCCGATCGAGAGGGAGCGGAGGCCGCCCTTGACTGGTTGCGAGGCAAGCGCCGAGATCGAAGACGGGGACGGGCTGACGAGCGGCTCGGGCTTGTAGCCCGACACGGCGGCCGAGTGGAACATCGAGATGTGCTTCTCTTCGGGCGAGGACGACGCGCGTACGTCGTCGGGCATGCCTGCGGTCGAGGGGGTGCCCGCCGACGAGGTGACGGATGAGGCCGACAGCGACAGAGGCCGCATCGACGAGCGCCGCGACGCCACAGGCGACGGCGTCCTCCCGAGCGCAAAGTCGCGCTGGCGAAACCCACCCTGCTGTTGCTGCTGCTGGTGCTCGGCGTGCTCGAGGACCGACTCCAGGCTGCCAGCCCGTGCCTCGGGCGCCGGCGCAAAGATGCTCCCCGGTCGCGGCTTGCGCGGACTCGGAGAGGCCCTGGCACTCGCCGTCGTCCCTTGTGGGCTCGAGACAGGCGTGGGCGTGCGCGCACCCGCTCGGCTGCCCCGGCTTGTGCGGCGCCGCGGGCTGCCGCCCTGCAGCGACGCGTCGTCCTCCTCCTCGTCCTCCTCGGCGATCTCTCCCAGCTCCATGACGCTGTGCTGCGCCGCGGCCGACGCGCCATGCCCTCCGAGCGTCGACCCCCAGCTCGACCGCTTGTTGACGAGCGGGCTGCCGATTCCCTGAGAACCTGCGACGCCGAGACCGACCATCGCGCTCGACGGGGGCTGCGGGACAGGCGACGCAACCGCAGAAGCGATAGGTTCGCCATCGGACGTCATGCCCGGGCTCCTCGGCGCCGTGATCAGCTCGCCCGGCTCCTCGTCGCCGAGCGAGATCATCTCCGTCGGCGCCGCGAGCCGGCCCTCGAGCGCCTCGAGCGCAGACTGGCGCGTTTCGGCTGGGCTGCGTGTCGGGTCGTCCGACTCGCGCCGGCCGCGCTCCTTGAGCGCCGCGAGGACCTGGTGAGGGTCGGTGGACCACCCGACGGGCGCGAGCGGGCTCGCCGACGGGGACGAGTGCTGCGCGTCCGCGAAGGACGAGATGGAGGGGCGGAGGAGGGTCGGGTCGTGGAGGGTCCCCGCCGAGACGATGTCGAGGCTCTCGCGGAAGTTGGTCACGCTCGAGTGCCGTGCGTGTCGCGAGCTGTTGCGCCCATGTTTGGGCGGTGGGCCTGGGGCAGGAGCTGGAGGGAGGGGAGAGATGGGTCGTGCAGGCGCGGAATGCGGCGCGAAAGTCGGCGAGGAAAAGGTCGAGCGACTGGCTTCAGGCGAGCCGGGGAACCCCCCAACGCCGCCGCCGCCGCCGCCGTGCAGCCAGCTCGGCGGTCGCTGTGCGGGCGACACTGACCGAGGCGACTCTGTCGGCGGCGCAGCAAGCTGTGGCGCAGGCCCGGAGAAGGACATCGAGATGCTCGCGCGCGACCGCGTGTGCCCGTGGCCCATCTTCTTCAAGCTGATCGAGCTGCGCGACATGCGCGACTTGCTCGCCCTGCGAGCGTGTCCCGGACTCGCAGCGCCGCCGATGCCAGACGCCGCGACGAGCGAGTCGCCGCCCATGGCGGCGAGGAGGCCGCTCTTGGACTGGCTGCGGCGGTGCGCGTGCTTGGCGGCAAAGTCGGCGGCCGAGGTGACGGAGCCGGACAGGCCCGAGCGGCGACGGGCCGCCTTGGTCGGGGAAGGGCTCGACGTGGTCATCGACGCGTCTGAATAGGCCGACACGCCGGACATGCGGGCGTTGGTTCGGGCGCGGTACAGTTTGAGCTGCGAGGGGGATGGGTGCACATCAGGGTCGGGTCAGCTCGACTGCGCTACGTTCAGGGTCACCACTCTGGACACTGCGGTGGGAGCGTGCGCACCTTCTTCTTGGCGGCGAGGAGGCGGTCCTCTCGCTCCTTTGCGGCGGCGTCCTTGCCCGCGTAGGCGTAGGGTTGCTGAGACGTGCTGGCGACGGCCGACATTGTGGGCCGTGTGGGTCGAGGATGCAGTTGCGAGGTGCGGGCTTGTCAGGAACGAGAGGGAAAGGGGAGCTGGTGGAGACGGACAGAGAGGCGTGAGCAATGCGGGGGTATCGAGAAGGGGGCTGAGGGAACGCACGGGTGGGTGTGGGCGACAGAGTCACACAAGGCCAGCCTCTGGGTGAACTTCTGGTGCTCGTCAAGAGTGCCGGGAGTCGGCGAGTAGAGCGAGAGCGGGAGGAGCGAGCTGAGATGTGACGGCGAGCACAAAGGCCGGCGGCGCGGGTCGACAGGGCGAGGGTCAGCGTGCGCGTTCGTTCACGGTGCTGCAGCTGCGATACGAGTGGGACTCACGTGGCAAAGCGCCGTCTTGCTGGCCGAAGGTGCGAGCCGCAAACAAGCTCGACGCGTGCGCGCTCTGGATCCAACGGACGCGGGGGGTGGCCAGCAGCTCGAGCGCGATCCTGCCGCCGACGAGGACGAGTGACTTGGGGCGTGCCACGGGTCCGTGACCTGGTGAACTGGCAGGCTCGTGTGCTGGTGCGACCGTGTGGCGCCCGTGTCGACGACCGGCACTGGTGGGGATCGAAGGCGAGGCCTGCGTCGGAAGCCGACGACGCTCGCGGAGGTAAAGAGCTGACGACGTGCGCGGGTGTGGGTGGGTGCGCGTGGCCTGCAGGCGCTACCGACAGAGACGACGTAGCCGGTGGACAGCAGCTGCAAAGCGACCTCGCTGGCCAGGGGGCAGCGTGCACGGCCGTCGCAATTCGGCCGCCCGCGAGGGACGGTCTCGCCTCGTTCCCGCCCCCTCCCCTTCCCTCTCTCGGAATGGAGCCTCTCTCAGCTGCTCTCTCGAGACTCGCGACGACGAGACGACGCCGACGTGCTGCAGAAACCCGCGTTCGTTACGAACGAGCCCGACCCAAACACAGAGACAACCAGTGACGGTGACGGCGAGCTAGAGGGGGGGGAGGGCGCCCGAGGAAGGGAGAGAACCGAGGAGACGAGGAGAGAGGGGAAACCTGCGAAAGGACGAGCGGCGACGAGATGTAAGAACGGACGAGAAGGCGGTGAGAGACAGGGCAAATGGGGGGGTATCCGGGGCGGAGGAGAGGGAGAAAGGCGGGAAGGAGGAGGAAGGAGGGAAGGGTACTGAACGCAGACGCTGGCGGGCGGCGGCGGTGGCGGCGGAGGCGAAAGAACGATGGCAATAGGGGAACGGGCGAAGATTGAACGAAAGGGCGAAGAGAAAGAGAGCACGAGGGACCCGCTCAGGACGAGGCCGTCGGCGGTTTCGGCGCCGAGCTCGACCCCGTCGTCGCGCTGTCGGACGCGTCGTCGGTTGCCTGCGTGCCCGTCTGCGTCGACGCAGGGGACGCCGTGCCCGACCCGGCCGTCGCAGCCGCGTTGGCTTGCCGCAGCGCGTCGGGCTGCATGAGCTTCAGGAAGGGCTCGGTGCTGCAGTTCCGGGCGCGCGCGGGGCGTCAGCGGCGGCCGAGAAGGAAGACTCGCAAGAGAGAGAGAGGACGCACCGGATGAATCGCGGCACCTGGTCGGTCGCGAGCAGGCGGAAGATGTGCTCCTGTATCCGCTCATACTGCCGCAGGAGCGTCTGCACCTGTGTCGCCCGCAGCGGCGGTATCGGCGTGTTGTCGGCCCCGCCGCCACTCGCCGCACTACCGTCTGTGCTCGTTGTCTGGCCTGCCGACGATGCGAGGCCCGGGATCCCGCTCGGGACCGCGACGAGGCCGTCGCCCGCCGTCTTGGCCCCCACTTCCGCGAGCGAGCGGTTGACGTAGTTGACGACGTCGGCGCGCAGGTTGTGGTCGATGTTGAGCTCGTTGGGCGACAGAGGGGCGAGGTACGTGTTGTAGATGTGGAGGGCCGCCGCGACGAGGTTCTGCTGGTGCGACTCCATGGCGTTGGCGGCCGCCTGCGGGCGCCGCTTGGAGCTCGCGCCGACGGCCGAACTCGTCGTCGAGAACCGTCGCCGGAAGTCGCTCACCTCGAGCCAGAAGCCGAGATTCTCGTCGCAGTAGTTGGCGCGCAGGAAGTCGCGGAACAAGGCGCGCAGGGCCGGCTCGTCGAGGATGGCGCGCAGCCGTGTCGTCGTCGAGTGCTGGTCCTTGCTCCACGCCGACGATGCTCCCGCCTCGGTCAGGTTGGCCTTGAAGAGGTCGGCCATGCCCTTGCGCCCGCCGACGAGCGAGCCCTCGATGTTGCTCAGGCCCGTCCCGCCCGTGAAGCCACGTTCGCCCGCCTGGTCAAAGCTCCGCAGCGAGATCGAGTCGTCCCCTTCTGCCGTGCTCGCCGAGTTGCGCCCGACCGCCGCCCCGACTCTCGCTCCTGCTCCCGCACCCGCCGCCGCTCCGCCCGCACCCACGCCCGCGCCTGCGTCCGCCCCCTTCTCGGCCTTGCCGCCGCCGGCCCCGCCTGGGGTCGTCGTCGCGACGTCTGCGCCCGAGCCACCCTGCGCGACCCGTCGCCCCTCCTCCGTGACGCGGTACAGGATCCGCGGGCCAAAGCGGTACTCTGCCGTCTGGCCCGACGACCCCTGCACCTCGATGACGGTGACGCGGTCCCCCGCGCGCGAGCGGTCGGCGTACAGGACGACGAGGCCGTACCGGACCATGTGGGCGAGGAGCTCGCCGGCCTCGTCGCGGCAGCAGCACGTCGAGTAGTCGAGGAGCCAGTCGACGCCGGCCGTCGCCGCAAAGACCTGCTTGACGACGACGACCTGGCCCGACTTTGTCTTCTCGGTCACGTCCTGCAGCTCGACGCCGTTGGCGCGGTCGAACGAGTCGGGCGCGCGGACGCTCTCGATGAAGGGGCGCGCCATGGCCGCTCCTCGGCCGTCGTGCTGCTCGGCGACGTAGTTTGGGGTGCGGCCGCCCGTGAAGCGGCGAAAGACCACGTCGACGACCGACCTCGACACGTGGATCTCGTCGTCCGACTGCCGTCGTTCGAGATGCAAGAGCTTCATGCAGATGGGCTGGGTCGTAAAGACGGGGATGAGGTGGTCGGCCGAGATGCCGTTCTTGGTGATGAAGCGCTCGAGGATGTGCAGTCCTTTGGGCGTGATCTGGTAGATGCCGCGGTCCTTGAACGTGACCGACGACGGGTCGGCGGCGTTCTCGATCAGGCGCGCGTCCATGAAGTGCTGACAGATGCCCTTGGCAATGTCGCGCGACATGGAGAAGGTGGTCGTCGTCGTCGTCGTCACGATCCGCTGCGGGTCGTTCGGGTCCGACGTGCGGTTCGACTGGGAGAAGCGCAGCGAGGCGAGGTTGGCCGCCGCGTCGTCGGTCGTAAAGGCATTGGCGTAGGTGCGAAAGAACCGCGTGCGATCCGACAGGTCGAGCGACACCATGAGCGTCGCAAAGAGGTCATGCGTGTCCTGTGAGCGAGGGCGCAAGACAAAGGGGCGCTCAAGGTCAGCCCCCGTAGTCGGTCGGTCGGACGCTCGCCAACAGGACAGCCCACGCACCTTGCAGAAGGGGTTGCCTCTCCGTCCCGTCTTGAGCCTGGTTGACACAACAAGGGGGAGAGAGAAGAAAAGGCAAGGGTCGGTCAGGTCGGTCTGGTTCTGGCGGGGAGAAGCGCTCGCAGGTGCGTGCGGGGGCTCCGCTCCATCCGGGGGAGGAACGAGACGCAGCGCGGGCTCACATGTGGCTGCTCTGCGCCTGGCGAGTCCGTGCCTCGGCAGATCGGGACTGGGACGACATGTTGGTGCGAGGCGAGGCCGGTGTTGCCCCTGCTGGTGCTCAAGCCGGGCGGAGAGAGGGGCGGCGAGCCGAGATGGCGAGCGGAGGGAAGACCAACACAGGGTTGTTGTCGAGTCGAGGGGAGAGCAAGGGGGCGAGCGCTGATGAGCGAGGTGAAGTACAGGGGTGCCCGGCGCACAGGCCCTGCTGGGCGGTGCAAGCGCGGGGGAAGGGGCACGAGGGGGAAGGCGAGGGGGAGAGGGGGG
>SOZI01000090.1:36574-78598 GCA_006352295.1 Rhodotorula diobovata | reverse complement strand
GGGTGAGTTTTTGCGCGCAATTTCTCTCCGAGTCGCCCAAGTTGGCGGCGGCGAACCTCTTGGGGCCTCGTCGCTTGGGCCTCCTCGAGGTCTGGCCTCTCGTTGTCTCGCACGCACACGCACCTGCGCATCCCATCCCGATGTCACACACAGAGACCGAGTCAACTGACACACCCACCCGACCCACCTCGCAGTGTCAACGGTCTCCTCGACCGCGTCCCCGTCGAGCAGATTGGCGCGTGGGAGAAGTCGTTCAAGGAGCACCTCACGTCGTCGCAGCAGAGCCTCCTCGCCGAGGTTGGCAAGGGCCAGATGACCAAGGAGCTCGAGGCTGACCTCAAGAAGGTCGTCCAGGAGTGCGTCTCTCTCTCTCTCGGAGCCACGTCCTTCACTCCGCCGAGGTGCTCACCTCTTGCCTCGCGTGCAGGCACGTCTCGTCGTACGTCTCGGCGTAAACGTCTCCGGCTCAGACTCTTCTCTAGAACGTGAAGCCGAGGGCGTCCAACGATTTACTTTCTCTCTGTCCCGATTTTCTGTGCGTGCGGCGGCGAGAGAGGCGAAGGCGGCGGGAGGGAGGTTGAACGGGGGGGGCGGAGCAATCCCAAAAACTGCGGTGTCTCTATCCATCTCCTCTCTGCGCTGTCGAGAGCTTTCTCGAGGGCACGAGATGCGTGTGCGAGAGAAAGAGAGCGGGCAGGAGGCAAGACGCGCTGAGCCGCTCAGGCCTCACTCAGGGTCACCCGCGTCCGGCGAGGGCTCCCTTCGCTTTCTGGGGCGGCGTCCAGGCTCGCACTCTCTGGCTCTGCCCTTCTCGCGCCTCCTTTTGTCTCGTGGTGCTCGGTGCAGAACCGGCTTGGCGGAACGGTGGAGCTCGCGCAGGCCCTGGTTCACGCGGCTTTGACGACACCTGCTCCCACTCACTCCAGACGGCCTCTTCTGAGCCTTGCGCACCCGGCGCTCTCCCACCTTGCGCCTCCCTGGGTGCCTTCTGTGGAGCATCTCAGCCTCGTTCGCGCTTGAGGAGCGCATCGCACCCCCTCGGCTCTGCGTGCGACGGTCCTCGTGCGCTTGTGCTGCCTGCTCGAGTGTCGACCTCACGCCTGCTTTCCGAGTCCCGCTTCCTCTGCCTCCCCTGACTCGTCTTTGCACGTCACAAGGGGCCCCCAGACTGTCCGAACAAGCGCCGCGGGGCGGTGCTCGCCGGCTCGGACGAGGGCGCTGCGCAATGAGCACAGGACGGGGACATGGGCAAGCGGTCGGCGAGCGGGTCGGGTCTGTATCAGAGCCGAGAGAGTACTGAATCTGGCCAGCAGGCCGGGTACAGTCAACAGTGCAGTGCGAGCACCAGCCCGACCACTGCAGCTTGCAGAAGACTCGAGGCCGAGACGAGAAGAGCGAGGCGGGGACGCGTTCGCGCGACTGACGCCAGCCAGCAGCCGAGATGCTACGTCAAGTACAGGAGCCAGACAGGCACTCTGACAGGCTTGAGCATGCGAGGAGGCGTGGAGGAGATTGAGCTTCGCCTGGTTCGCGACTCGCGCGTGAATCCGAGTCGCTCGCTCTCTCTGTCTCCCTTCACCCACTCGCCATGTCTGCCCCTCCCGCTCAGAGCGCACAGCAAGGTCAGGCCAAGCGTCGCCGCCCCAACCGCGGCCCGCGCAAGCCCAAGGCGCCCGGCGCCGCTGCCCCGAACGGCACAGCCACCGCGACCCCTCCCCACCTGCAGCAGCAGCAGCAAGGGGCCGCCACGCCCCTCAGCCTCGCGAGCACCGTCACCACGCCGTCGCAGACCCCTCGCGCTGCCACCCCGATCCCCGGCTCGGCCCTGTCCAAGACGTTCTCGTCGGTCCGGTTCGCCGACTTCGTCCAGCAGGGGCTCATCTCGCAGGCCACGGCGCGCGGCATCGCCCAGGGCGGCTACGAGTACTGCACAGAGGTCCAGGCGCAGACCCTCCCCGTCTGCTTGACCGGGGTCGACGTGTGCGTCTCGCCTCCTTCCCCCCCTCCCCGCTCACCTCTGGTCGCGCCGAGCTCAATGTGGGGCGTGTGCTGATCCGCCTCTCCTTGCCGCGCAACAGCCTCGCACAGGCCCGCACCGGCACTGGCAAGACTCTCGCCTTCCTCATTCCCTCGATCGAGAACCTCCTGCGCGCGCCGACTCAGCCGCCCAGGGGTCAGATCTCCGTCCTCGTCCTCTCGCCTACGCGCGAGCTCGCCATCCAGATCGAGGACAGCGCAAAGGTCCTCCTCAGCGGTACGAGCTACAAGGTCCAGCATGTCGTCGGTGGCACCAACATGAACGCAGAGACCAAGCGCTTGAACACTGAGCGCTGCGGCGAGTCGCTTTCCTTCGCATGGCCCTCTCATGGTTCTCTCGCTGACGACCCTCTGACGCAGACTTCCTGGTTGCGACGCCGGGTCGTCTCCTCGACCACCTCCAGAACGGCGGCCTCAAGCCCAAGCTGTCGGGCCTGCGCACCCTCATCTTTGACGAGGCCGACCGCCTCCTCGAGCAGGGATTCCGCCAGGACTGCGAACGCATCATCTCGCACCTCCCCTCGCGCCAGTCTGCCCCTCGCCAGTCGCTCATGTTCTCGGCGACGATCCCGCCCCAGGTGCACCAGCTCGGCGCCATCGCGCTCGCGCCCTCGCACAAGTTCGTGTCGACCATCCCTCCCGACGAGGAGAACACGCACCAGGCCGTGCCGCAGTTCTCTCTCCTCCCGCCCTCGCTCCTCGACGTCTTCCCGCAGACGCTCGCCCTCCTGCGCGACGAGATCCGCCAGAACCCCAACACCAAGGCCATGGTGTTCCTCCCGACCGCGCGCGCGACGGGCCTCATCGCGGCGCTGTTCAAGCGCGTCGGTCTCCAGCAGCTCGTGCCCGGGTTCGACTGCTTCGAGATCCACTCGCGCAAGAGCCAGAGCCAGCGCAACGCGGCCGCAGAGGCGTTCAAGGTGGCCCAGAGCGGCGTCCTCTTCTCGTCGGACGTGACGGCGCGTGGCATGGACTTCCGTGCGTTCTCTGATCCCCTCTTTGGTGTCGCTCCGTTGGGCGCGTGCCTGAGCTGCAGGCTGACCCGCCGCTTCACCCGCTGCCGACGCCGCCGCCGCGCAGCCAACGTCACTGCCGTCTTCCAGGTCGGCCTCCCGGCCTCGCTCGAGCAGTACATCCACCGCCTCGGCCGCACCGCCCGCGCCGGCGCGACCACGACCGCCCAGGGCAAGGGCATCATCGTCCTCGCGCCCTTCGAGTCCTTCTTCCTCCGTCGCCTGTCGTCCCTCCCCCTCCAGCCCCACCCGCTCGGCTCGAGCGCCCTCGCGCCCGGGTCTCCCGCCGTCGAGCAGGCGCGCGCCGACCTCGCGAGGGCGGCGGCCCAGGTCGACGACGAGACCAAGGGCCAGTTCTACGCCGCGAGCCTCGGCTTCTACAAGGGCTTCCTCCGCGACGCATTCAGGGGCAACGCTGGCGAGATGGTCGCGCTGTGGAACGACTTTGCGACGAGGCCTGCGGCAGAGGGCGGGCTTGGGTGCGCCGAGGTGCCGGGCAGTGCGTCCTCCTTCCTCTCTCTCTCTCTCTCTCTCGCAGGTGGTCTTTCACAAGCTGACGCTTGCTCGACCGCCCCACCAGTGCTCGCGCAGACGGTGGGCAAGATGTCGCTTAAGGGCACGCCGGGAATCCGCATCGTCAAGGAGCTCCCAGGCAAGGAGGGCGGCGGCGGCGGAGGCCGCAATGGCGGGGGCGGCGGGCGTGGCGGCGGCCGCGGGGGCGGACGGGGCGGGGCGGGTGGCAGGGGCGGGAGGGGTGGTGCACGGGGCGGTGGGAGGCCGTTCTGAGTGGGGGGCTAGCCTGAGCCTGTGCGAACGAGGGCAGAGCGAGCGTGGGTGACAGGGATCCCGAGTGCCGTGCTAGACGGGTCCGGCTTGGGTCCGCAAAACGCAACTAGACGTGCTTTGACTGCACAGTGCGCCTGGTTGCATAGCGAGCTCAAAGAGCGGCGACTTTCTCTCGCGCGAAAGGAAGGCGGGGCTCTTTCTCAAGGAGGACGACGCGACGGCATTACAACAAGGCGACCACGGATCTCTGTACTCAGTGTGCGAACCTGCAGAGCGGGGGCAATCTCGTCAGTGATGGGCACGGAGAGGGAAAAGGGACTGGGGCTCACATTCGGAGGTACGCGAGGAGGAGCGCGCCGGTACCGGACATGACGGCGAACGCGTACTGCAGGATGCTAAGTGGGGGGAGAGCTCTCGTCAGCGCGTGGACCTAAGAGCATGGAGGTGGAAGGAACACGCACTTGAACTTGACGGCTTCCATGCTGCAAACGGAGAGGGCACGAAAGCCGGGTTAGCCGGCCGAAAGCAGCGAGGGAGAGTGAGAGACGACGCACGAAGCGCGCAGCAGGCCAATCTCGTTCTCTATCCGCGTGTCGACCTCTGTCAACTTGCCCTCGCGCGTGCTCATCTCGTCGCGGATCCGGCCCTGCGAGGAACGAGCGCACGTCAGCTTGGGGCCTCCTCCCGGGAGCGACGAGAAGCGGGCGCGCACCTTCTCCAGGTTGAGGTCGAGCCTGACGCCCGCCTGGGTGCGCGAAATCTCCTCGCGCAGCTTCTGCTTGAGGCGCTCAATGTCGCCCAGGAGGCGCTCGTTCTCGGCCTTGAGGTTCATAAAGTCGGTGCGCTCGGACAGCTCGAGGTTCTGCTTGAGGGCGGCAAAGTCGACCTGTGGGGTTGTTGTTGCTCGAGTGTTAGCCTGGGGTTGAGAGTGAGAATGCGAGTGGTGGAGAGAGACGCGCCTTCTGGCGGTCATGGTGCTGCGGGAGGGGAGGGGAGGGCAAGGTGACGGCATCAGCACGGGGTGAGTCGCGAATGGGCCCTGGATCCACGGTAAGCGCACCTTGTAGTGCTCTGTGCGGGTGACGAGGTTGGCCTCGAGGTTGTTGACTGCCTCCTGGACGATGTTCTCGAGGGCATCGACGATCCCTTCTGCCTGCTGGCGCGTGAGCCCCTGCTGCTCGAAGCGGTGGACGTAGTCTGCCGAGTCGAAGAAGTCTGTCGGGCGCGCGGACTGGTCAGCGAGTGGCCTGCACGCACGTCAAGAGCGAGAGATGAGGGAGACGTGCGATGAGCGAACCGAGACGGGGAAGCGTGCACGGCCCGGGGGAACGACAGTGCAGGCCAGGGGTGCACGGCAGTGGGTCGACGGAGGAGTTTGGGAGCGCGCAACATTGTGCCAGCAGTCGGGGAGGAGCGGGAGGGGAACCGACATTCCTCCCTCCTCGCCCTCCTCTCTCTCGAACACGACTCTTGACTCGCTCGGCCCTCTGCTCGGATTCTGGACTCTGCGTGCTCATGCCCAGCTAGCTCTCAGCTTCTGTCCTCCATGGAGCTCAACATCGCAGGCGGCACCGCCCTCAAACGTCCGTCCCCCTCCCTCCCTCCCCACCTCTCGTATCGGCTCCTCTCCGCTCTCGTCTGACCGCTCCCCTGCCTCCAGACTTCACGAAGGCCCTCACCTGCCTGTCGCGCATCGGCGATGACCTCGACTTCTCGGCCACCAGACAGCGCCTCTCCATCTCGACCGTCAACTCGTCGCGCACCGCCTTTGGCATCATCCACCTGTACCCGCGCTTCTTCGCAGAGTACCTCCTCGCAGACCCTAACGCAGAACGACCCTGCAAGTTCTCCATCACGGCAAAGGTGCGCCCTCGTCCCCCCTCTCGTCGTTGTGCCTCCGCCACTCAACCTGAACGCTCCGCTCGCTCGTCCCTGCCCACAGCCCTTCCTCTCGACCCTGCGGACAAAGTCAGCCGTCGAGTCGGTCAGCATTGCCGTCCTCGAGTCGGGCGACCGGACGACGGGCCGGCATCGCGAGCCCGGCGTCGACTCGGGCGAGTGCCGCCTCGTCGTGCATCTCTTCTGCGAGCACGGTGCGTGACGAGTCCAGGACTGGGGTGGTTGCACGCTTCCGAGCGGCACGCTGACCTCTGTGTTTCTTGAACTTGCTCGGCTCAGGCGTCCGCAAGAAGCACAGCTTGACATACAGCGACCCCAACGTCCAGAACTGGGCCCGGTTCGACCTAGACGCGTGCACCTCGTCGTGGACCGCCTCGGCGCGCGTCCTCAAGGACTGGTGCGCCGGAAATTTGCGCCACCTGAATGCTGTGGCAAACTGACGTCCAACACTCGACTGCCCCGTCGCGCAGGACGGAGCACTTCCACCTCCGCCCGGGCGCGAGCGGCGCGGCGGACGAGATCACGTTCTACTGCGGGGAGCGCGACTGTCGCCTCAAGAGCTTCAACGACTCGGGATTCGACGGTGCGCTCCAGCTTGCCTCCTTGCTCTCTCTCTCTCTGCAGCGTCGCCAGAGTCTGACCACGTTGGCCTGACCCAGTCGCCAACCCGTCCGAGGCGTACGCGTCGCGCCCGCTCGCGACTGAGCTGCAGGTCGACGTCGACGACTACGACCACTACGACGTGCCCGACCCGCAGGTCGTCACTTTCGCGCTGCGCGAGTTCAAGGTGTGCCTGCCGCGCGCTCTCTCCGCATCGCCTCAGTCCCTCTGCCTGCCGGCTCGGGCGCTGACCCACACAGTGACCGCCCCCGCAGTCTATCATCACACTCGCCGACTCGGTCCCCGCCGCGCTCACGGCGCACTTCTCGACGGGCGGGCGACCCCTCATGCTGCAGCTCACGGGCGACTACTTCGAGGCAAAGTTTGTCGTGGCCACGACGGACTATGACAGCGGCGGCGGGGGCGGGAGCGGGAGCGGGGGGAATGCGAGCCGCGCGGGGACAGGGAGCGCGAGCGCCGCGCCGGTCAAGCGGGAGCAGAGCGAGTCGGTGCCGCCCGGTGCCGCGCGCGGGTCGGGCGTCGGGCCCTCGCGGAATGGCGCTCCAGCGCAGGCGCGCCGTCCACTCTTCAACGCGCCGACGCCTTCCCCCGCGCCCGCCGCAGCTGCAGCCCGGGCCCAGTTCGACGACGACGACGAAGACGAGTACGGCGGCGGCATGGACGCCGACCAGCTCGGCTTCGACGACCTCGACGCCGCGTTCGCGCAGATCGACCAGGTGTCGCAGAGCTACGAGCTCGCCATGAGTCAGCACGCGCCGAGCCAGCCGGCGCGCCGGGTGCTCGTGAGTGAGACGACGCCCGGACGGGACGACGAGGGCGAGGAGGGCGCGTGGGCGAGGACGCAGCTTGGGCCGACGCAGACGCCGCTCGTGGATGGGAGGGAGGGGGGCGCGGGCGCGAGCAGGGAAGCAAGCACGAGCGGGGTGGGAGGGAGCGCGGAGGAGAGGGAAAGGGAGGCCAAGAGGGTGCGTCCGAGCGCTTTGGCAATCTTCTAGGGTTTCGTCCGGGGGCCGTGCTGACTCCTCGTCTTGATGCTCCGGTCACAGGCTCGCTGGAACCTGATGGGGGACATGTGAGCGGGAAGAGAGGGGCGCAGCTCTGGGGTGAGCGTCGTCGCTTGTTGTTGTTTGTACCCCTATACTCTCGCTCGCATGCAGCTCCGACAAATACGAACAGTGCACTGCGACTACGCAAGAGAGAGTGCGACTAAGCCAGAAACGCGTGCAAGAACTATGACCTGTCCCTCCTCCGTCAGCTGGCATACCTCCCCCTCGTCATGAACAGCTCCCAAATCTTGGACCCGAGCTTGCCCTTGATCCCGCGCGTCGTCCCGCTCCCGTCATCGAGCTCCTCGACAACAAAGTCCTCGGCCTTGCGCTTCTTGGCCGCGCCACGCTTCCTCGCCGCGCCCTCCGGCTCAGGCGGCAGCGCCGCGTTCTCCCTCTCGACCTCGCCCTCGTGACGCTGCGCCTCTTCGAAGAATGCCACGGGCGTGTCCCACCTCCCGAGGAACTGGACGGCCTTCTCGGCACCGAGGCCGCTCACGCGCTGGAGCATCGAGCCCCACTGGGCGCGCAGCGTCAGCGCCGCGTCGGGCTTGTTGAGCGCGCAGAACGAGTGGTACGTCGTGTGGTGGGGTGGGGTCGGGGCCGAGGCCGAGGCGGAGGGGGACGGGGCGCGCAGGGACTGCTGCAGCGAGAGGTACGTCGAGCGGTCGATGAGGGCGTCGGGGATGATGTGCAGGTCCTTGTGCTGCGGGCGTGGAGAGGGCATCAGCGACTGTACCCGAGCGTCAACTGCAGGCGCACGTCGGCAGGGTGGCGCACCTCGTAGAGCTCGGCCATGACCTGCGTGCGCTTCTTGAGGTACGAGATCGTGTCGGCGATGTTGGCCGACTCGTGCACGTAGAAGCCGTCGTTGACCTGCAGCTGCGACTTGCACGTCCAGATCTGCTTGCCGAACCTCTCGTCTGGCATCGTGCGCGGGCGAGTCAGCAGGCGATCGCTGGAGCGTCACAGTACGAGAGCGGGGGAAGAGACGGACACTGTGCGGCGACGTCGTACTTCTCGATGAGGTAAATGCGGTGCGAGATGCCCGAGTCCTTGAGGCGGAACTGTCGAGGCAAAGAGTCGATCAGCCCCTCCCTGCACGAGCCCCGCGAGACAAGAGAGAGGCAGTGAGCCGCACCTTCTGCCCGACATACCGCCCGTCGATGATCGAGCTGCACAAGTCATCGAGCCTCTTGCGCTCGACAATCGCATCGAGCACGACGTCGTCCGCGCCCGTGGGCCTCCCCGTCGTGGGGTCAACCCGCCTCGCAACCCACAGCATGTCCCCAAGCGGCAGCATCTTCTGGTCGACATTGACGCCCTCCTGTTCAAACTTTTCGCACACCTCGATGCGCTTGCCGTGTTCGCGGGTGCCCTCGCGCGAGTCGACGACGAGGAAGACCTTGAACGACCCGGAGGGCCAGACGAGCGGCGTGAAGGGCGTGAAGCGGTAGTCCGCGGGCGGGGCGTGGTCGCGCACGGGGTCGAGAGGGTGGCGGTTGACGAGCGTCGCGCCGGGAGGGGCGTGGAACGCTGCGCGGAGAGGGGCGGCGGACGAGGTCGACGCGCTGGCGGAGCGTGCCTCGGCGAGAATGGTCGACGCGGTGTGCCGCAGGCGCTTGGGCGGGCTCGGCGAGTCCTGCTGGAGGTCCCTGCCCGCGCGTGTGCTCTCGGCGGGGCGGAAGGCAGCCGCCGACGGCTTCGCAGCCGCAGCCACGGCCGAGCCCGCCGCGCCGCCCTTGGCGTTGAAACGCGCCAGCACATCCAGCACGTTGCCGGCCCCGCGCGGGGGCTGCGCCTGCTGCGCGGCGGGATCGGCACCGAGACGGCGCACGTCGGGCGGCGGGGCGTACATGGCGTCCTTGCCCTTCTTCGCCGGCGGCTCGTACCCGCCGAGGAGGCTCGCCATGGGGTCCGCGGGCCGCTCGTCCGCCTTCTTTTTGGCGGCGCCGTCGGTGCACGCGACCTTGGGAAAGCCCGGAGCTGTTGCATTGGAGACCCTCGCGCGCATGTAGGCCGTCCGGGTCGCACCGCCGGGGAGAGCGACGACGCGCGAGATGGGCTCGGAGCGCTTGAGGCCCCGCACGATCGGGTGAAGGTCCTGCGCGAGGCGATACTCGATGCGGTACAGCAGGTCGGCGCAGTCGTCGGTCTGGGAGACCTCTGCGTCGTCGCGCGAGAGGACGCGCTCGTCGGCTGTGCGTGGGCGTGGGTCAGCGCAAGCGCGTCAGGCCACGACAGTAAGAGCCAGACGGACCTTCATTGAGGTAGAAGTAGCCGAACGCGTTGTCTGCGTCCACGAGAAGGAGAAGAGAAAGTGTCAGTCCGACCCCGACCCTGTGCGAGACGAGAGCGGCAGCGACGTACCGACGTTCTTTAGTCCGGGCGCATCCTTCTTCTCCCTCGCCTGCGCAGCATACACCCCACTCGCCGCCTTCCTTCCGTCGAGGCCCCGGCGGTCCCTCTCGCGCTGCGCGTCGCCCGCGCCGCTCAGCGGAGGATCCGACGACAGCCCCGCGCTCTCCCTCCTGCTGACCTCGATCGCGCGGCGCATCTGCGCGCGGAACTCGGCGTCCTCGGCCGGGTCGTCGTCCTCGTGCGCAGCGCCGTCGTCCATGTTGTCCGAGAAGGCAAAGAGAGGGGACGAGGCGCGGAGGCGTGGTGCCGGGGCGTGGATCGACGAGCCGAAGTGCGCGGCGGGGCGCGGGCCGGTAGAGGTCCCGCCGAGGACGTTGCCGCGGCCGCGGAAGGCGGTCGAGGCGGAGTCGGACGGGCCGGCGCCGGACGAGGAAGGGTGCGCGGCAGAGGAAGAGGTTGGGAGACGGACGTGGAGGGGGATGCCCGCCGAGGGGGCGAGCTTCTCGGCCAGGGCGTAGCCTGAGGCTGTGAGGGCGTACTTGGCGGGGCGCTTGTTGTCCGTGATGACGAACTCCTTCTCCGTCACTGCCAGGCGGGAGAGCGTCAGAAACTGCGTCGAGATCATGAGGGAGCGGCAGGAGCACGCACGCGTCTTCATCCCGTTCCACGCCGTGTAGGTGAAGCTTTGTCCGCCCTGGATCTGCCCTCCGCGGTTTGCGGTGCTCTGGCCGAACGGCGTCGTCGAGTACTCCTGCCCGACCTCCATGATGCGGCTCTTGGTCGTCCAGCTCTCGGGCTCGTCCGCCGTGCAGCACTTGTACAGCGCGAGCACGATGGCGTACGCGCCGCTGTTCTGCCGAGGGAGGTACTCGCGCGGCTTTGGCGGCGCCTTCTCCTTGCCCTTGCCCTTGCCCTTTGCGCCGGCGCGAGGGGCGGGCTCGTCCTCTTCCAGGGGCTCATTCCACGCGTGGCCGTCGGGATGCGCCTGGAACTGGATGCGCGGAGCACTGAGGTCCATCTGCGTCGTGCGCTGGCGGCGCGCCTCGCGGGGGTCGACCTCGTCCGACGCCGGGCTGTCGGCAGCAGGTCGCTTCTTCTTCGCTGGCGCCTTGCGCGGGCGGGCGGCGGCCCCGACTGTTAAACTGTGACCTCAGTAGCTGCACGATGGCGCCCGAGGACGAGGACAAGGCCTGCGCACCGCGGTCCGGCATGGGGAGGCCCTCCTTTTCGCACTTCTCTCGCATCTTTGCGACGAGGTAGTCGATGATCTTTGGGCCGACGCCCTTGAGTTGCTGAGCCTCGTCGGGATGCGTGAATGGGATCGGGCAGCTGTGAAGGGAGGCGGCGGCCTGAAGGTCGCTCGAGAGGGTTCAGCCAACGGCGGGAGGAAGGGGCGCGCGTGGACCTCGACGCACGCGCTTGTAGGTCTGGGACGACTTTTCGCCGCGCTCTTCTGCGCGTCTGGCGAGGTCGTCGACCCATTGAGCCCAGTCTGGGTTACCTGGTTGAACCTTGGGCATCGTTGGACTGATGAAGTGGTGCAGACGCGAGGGGAACAGCGACGAGCAAGCGAGTCGATCCCGCGCTGGCCTGAGCCCGTTCAGGCTAGACGACCGAGTCGCTGCAGGGTCTGCGTAGCTTGACCAAGGGCGAGGCGAGGGAGAAAGAGACGGAGCAGCCGGGTCCTCTCCCCTGCCCGTCGCGTCGCCCGTCCCCTCTACCCTCTCACGCGACTGACTGTTGCGCTGCTAGCTACCATGGCAACCGACACCCTCGACCTCGAACAGGTCTACGCCTTCACAATCCAGCTCGCCAAAGATGCCGGCGCCTTGATCCTCGCCGGCTCCTCGAAGCGCACCTCGTCCACCGACGCTACCACGGGCGTCGACGCAAAGAAGAACCGCGTAGATCGTACGGTCCCTCTCCCTCTCTTTGCCATGTGCTGCTGTGACGAGTCGCAGCACCAATCGCTGCTGCCGTCGACGCCCCTTCAACGTGCCCCCCCCACTTGGGACATCTTGCGCCCGCACCCAGCTCGCTTGGAGGCACAGCTGACTCTGTAGCACTTGCAATCCGCAGTCGTCACCGAGACGGACCAGGCCGTCGAGGCCTTCATCAAGGACAAGATCGCTGCGACTTACCCCTCGTTCAAGTTCATCGGCGAGGAGAGCTTCGCCGGCGGTGAGCGCGTCGACCTCACGGACGAGCCGACGTTCATCTGCGACCCGATAGACGGCACGAGCAACTTTGTGAGTCCCCAGCCGGCCGGTTCAGTCAGCCGGTCAACACTTGTAGGCTGACCTCGATGCCTGCGCAGGTCCACGGTCTCGACTTTGTGCGTCCACCCGCTGCGTGACCCGTGCCCTCCCCCTGACCATGACGACGACGGCACACGCAGGTCTGCTGTAGTATCGGGCTGACCGTCAACCAGCTGCCCGTCATCGGGTACGGCCTCTCCCCGTTCTTCGTCCTTGTTGAGGAGTGCTCCCGGACCGCTCCTTCGTGGCGACCTGTCGCCTTAGATTGTCCTCATTCTCGCTCGTTCTGACGCGATCTCTCTCTCTCGCAGCGTCATTTTCAACCCCTTCCTCAACAAGCTCTACTCTGCGCGCAAAGGTCACGGCGCCTGGCTCAACGAGACGACCCGTCTCCCGCTCACGCACCCGCACCCGGCGCCCCTCCCCTCCCTCGGCGACTCGATCATCGGCGTCGAGTGGGGCTCGGACCGCTCCAAGAACGTGATCGAGAAGAAGGGGAGGACGTTCATGCGCCTTGCGGGGGACGGCAACGAGGTCGAGGGTGGCGTCATGGCGCACTCGCTGCGCAGCATCGGGTGCGTTCGTCCGAGGCGTCCTGATCACTGAGAGCGAGCGGCTGCTCCCGCCGGTCTCCTACCCCCCGAGCGCAGGATCCCGGGACGAGACTGACGCCTCGTGCACGCCTTTTCCCGCAGCTCTGCGGCGCTCAACTACTCGATGGTCGCCGCCGGCCAGCTCGACCTGTACTGGGAGATCGGCTGCTGGTCGTGGGACGTCTGCGCGGGCACCATCATTGCGCGCGAGGCTGGCGGAAAGGTCTATGGTGCGTCCTCGTCCCTCTCCCTTCCTTCCACCCCGTCCTCCGTTCTCAGGGCAGTACTGACTCGCGGCACCCTCGCACGCGCAGGCAAGGGCGGTGCTCCGTTTCAACCACAGGACCTGATGGGCCATCACTTCTTTGTCGTGCGCGCCATCGCCGATTCGGAGGGCGAGACGGGCGAGCAGGCCCAGGACCGTATCGCCAAGGAGTTCTTTGCGCTCGCCGAAGAGTACTAGGCTGTGCGTGATTCAAAAGTGCAAAGAAGACGTGCTGAGTGCGTCGGACCTGCAGTGCGCGCTTGGGGCCGAGGAGGAGCAAGAGAGGGTCGGAGCTCGCTCCTCGAACCCCGCGCTCGTGCCTCCTCCGCCTCGTACGAGTTCCTGCTTGCACGCACAGGCTCGCCCGGCGGCGCCGCCGCACTGGGGCTTGCACGCAGGCAGGGTCGACCTTTCTGCCGCGCGCCGCCGGCCCGCGGGATCTCTCCCCCGTCACGTGACAACTCGGCCGGGGCGGGGGAGCGCTCGAGGCGGAGAAGGCACGCTCGCTTATCTTCCCCCCTCCCTGCTCTCTTCCTTCCCACAAGCTGCTTCAGCGACAATGACCTGGGACGGCTCCCTCGCAATTTCCGCCCTTCAGGCTGCGTACGCCTCGGGCACGACCACCCCAACCGAGGTCGCCCGCGCCGTGCACGAGCGCCTCACCGCCTACGCAGCTCTCGACCCCGCCGTCTGGATCGACGTCGTCCCTCTCGAGGCGCTCCTCGCGCGCGCCGCCGAGCTCGAAGAGGCGTACGAGGGCCGGGACAAGCCCGCGCTGTTTGGCGTGCCGATGAGCGTCAAGAACAGCATCGACGTCGCGGGGTTCAAGACGACGCTCGCGTGTCCTGACTTTGCGTACGTGCCGGAGAAGACGGCCCCGGCGGTCGAGAGGGCGCTCGAGGCGGGCGCGCTCCTTGTCGGCACGACCAACCTCGACCAGTTTGCGACTGTGCGCGACGCCTTCTCTGAATCGCCTCTCTGCGCGACTCTTGCTGACGTGGCCGAGCTGCCGCTCACAGGGACTCGTCGGTCACCGCAGCCCGTACGGGACGCCGCGCTGCGTCTACGACCGCGAGTACATCTCGGGCGGAAGCTCGTCCGGTTCGGCCGTCTCTGTCGGCGCCAAGCTCGTCTCCTTGTGCGTGCGACTGCTTTTGCCTCCTCCTCGTGCACGCAAGCGACGGAGGTCAGCTCGAGTAGCGAGGCCTGACCCCACCCTCCGCTGTCGACCCCTCACCCGCTCATCTCGTCCGCAGCTCCATCGGCACCGACACAGCAGGCTCGACGCGCGTCCCCGCATCCTTCAACGGCCTCGTCGGCCTCAAACCAACCCTGTACAGCATCAGCGCAGTCGGCCTCGTCCCGGCGTGCAAGCTAGCGGACTGCGTCACCGTCCTCGCGACGAGTGTCGACGACGCCCGCCAGGTGTACGACGTCCTGCGCGGGTACGACCCGGACGACTCGCTCGCGCGGCCTTACGAGAAGATTGTCGCGGGGTTGGTCCCTTGGCGCGAGGAGGGCGTCAGGTTTGCAACGCCGCCGGAAGAACTGCTCGGGGTGCTGTCGGCGCCGTACGCCAAGCTGTACAAGCAGGCGGTCGACAGGCTCGAGCGCGGAGGCTTGCAGAGGGCTGAAGGGTTCAGCTACGAGCCGGCCGAGGAGGCCAACAACATGCTCTACGGATCGTGCGTGGCTACCTCGCGACTGGAGGCTGTCCTCCGTCTGCAAGAGCTCACAGACTCGCAAACAGCTCCATCGTCGCTCAGCGCCTCGTCGCCTTTGACGACTACCTCACGACCCACGGCACGTCTACGATGCACCCCGTCGTCGCCTCCATCTTCTCGGCCTCGTCCGGCTTCTCGGCCGTCCGCGCGTACCAGGACCTGTTCCTCCTCGCGTCGCAAAAGCGGCGCGTCGAGCTCGAGTTTGAAAAGGCGGACGTGCTCGTCGTGCCGAGCACGGTGACGCACTGGAAGGTCGCAGAGGTGGACGAGGACCCGCTCGGGCGCAACAAGGTCCTCGGCAGCTTCACGCACTTTGTCAACCTCGTCGAGTACGTCGCCTCCTCCTTTCTCCTGTCGTCGCCCTGGCGAGCCTCCTACCCTGCGCGTGCCATGAGCAGCACTCACGCTCTGGTGCCCTCGTCGTCCAGCCTGTGCGCCATCTCGGTTCCGGCGGGCACGTGGACCAACGACAGCGGCAACGAGATGCCCTTCGGCCTGACTTTCGTCGCGCCGGCCGGACGGGACGCAGAGATCATGCGGCTCGCGGAGCGATTCGCCGAGATGCAGTAGATGTGCAGTCAACTTCGGGGAAAGAGGAGGACGAGGATGCGCAATCGCGCCGCAACACTTGACCCCTGCGCGGTCGAGCTTCGACCCGGGGGGGAAAGTCACAGCTGGGAGCTCATCGGAACCAGTCAACCCCCTGCGCAGTCAAGCTCGAGAGCTGAGTGGGTCAATAGGCTCGCGCGAGCAGCGCGCAGCTGCAGCTCGAGGAAGCAGGAGTCGCCCGTCATCTGGAGCGCGTGTTCTCATGTGGCTGGTAAGTAGATACTGCGAGCACATAGCTGGTCGAGCCAAACTGCCGCTAAGTCATGAGCACAGGTGGGTGCGGGCGGAGCCAACCGCCGCGGCGGAGCTTCAAGTTGTCGACCGTCCTCCAACCTCGACTCGCCATGGCTTCGCTCGAGGTGCGCTTCGACCTGCAGGGCCTGCTCAGTGGGCCCTACTGACCCACCTGACACGCAGGACTTTGACCGCCAAGTCAAGGCCGTGACGGCAAAGGGCAAGCTCTCGTCGTCGCTCCTCCAGGGCATTGTCGACGCCGCCCTCAACAACATCCAGGTCAGGCAGCGAGCTTGTCTACCCCTTCAGCCACTCGCTGACCGTCGCTGGCCACCCGCAGAGCGACTCGCAACTCGTCTCGACGCTGTACCGCTACCACAAGAAAGCCTCGCCGCCCAACAAGCTCACGTCGCTCTACCTCGTCGACGGGATCGCCAGGGAGGCCCGCTCGAGGCAGAAGAAACTCGACCGCGAGGGCAAGGGCAAAGGGCGTGAGGGCGCCGCTCATTCGCCTGCGACTCCGGCTGTCGGATCCACCACCCCCACCAACAGCCCTCCGCCTGCGGCCTCCCCGGCTCCTACTGCGGCTGCAGGTACCGGCTCTTACGCAAGCTTCCTCAAGATCCTCGAGGGCGGCATGCTCGCCAAGTTTGTCGTCGACAACTGGGAGAACGGCCTCCCGGAACACCGGGTGCGCCCTTGTTCTCTCCTGCGGCCTTTCCTCCGACAACAGCTGACAGCTCGTACGCGCTTTCAGGACAAGGTTCGCAAGGTCCTCGACATCTGGACCAAGGCGGCCACCTTCAGCCCGTCCGCCCTCGCACGCATCAGCCAGAAGCTCCTCGCAACAAGCTCGTCTGCGCCCCCGCCGCGCCCCCGCTCTCCCACTCGCCCTTCGCTCAGCCCAGGTGCGTCTTACGCTCCTCTCTCTCTCTCTCTCGCCTGCCTGCGGTGGCACTCTGCGCCAGTGGACACCCGACGGCTTCCCCGAAGCTGGCAGCAGCCACGTCGTTTCCTCGGCTCGGGCTACACTTCGTGCTGCTTGCGGCAGATGCGCTCCAGTGGCCATCTCGCCGATCTGTAGCGACTTTGGCCAGCCGTACCAAGCCGCAATGCATGCGTATGATCCTTTTCTCGTCGCGCGTTTGCGCGCCTGCGCACGACCAGCATGAAGACCCGAGACCCGGAGACGAAGCACGTACTGAAGCCCGTCTCTCCCGCCTCCCCTGCCTCGATTCCCCTGTGACAGATCTCTCGCCGCCGCCCGAGGCCGGTTCAACCGCGAGTGCGGCACCTGGTGGGAGCACGATCCCGGCAAACGTGCTCGCGCTGCTGCAGGCGTCAAGCCAGGCGCCGCCGAGTCAGGCTGCGATCGAGCAGAAACGCCAAGAGGAGATGCAAGCGGAGGTTGAGCGCGTGCTGAGGGAGGCGCAGATGGGCTCGTCGAATGCTGCGTGCGTGCCGCTTCTTCTTCGCCGCGGCGACACTAAGCTGACTAGATCCTCTCTCGCGTGCCCAGCTCGGTGCCTCCTCCCGCGCCCGCAGGCCCGTCTCGCTCTGCGGAGACCTCGTACGGCGCACCTGCCTACTCGGCCCAGTCGTCCTCTGTCGCACCGGCTGCCGCTTCCGCCGCTCCGAATCTCGCCCTCGACGCGTCCCAGCTCGCTGTCCTGCAGCAGATCGCAGGCGGGCTCAACGGACACGCCGCGCCTGCGCAGCAGCAGCAGTCGCAGTCGCAGCCGAACCAGCCCGCGAGCGGCGGCCCGTTCGGCGCCCGCCCTCTGGCCCCTCCCCAGATGCAGCACCAGCCGTCGTACGACGGTCCGCGTGGTCAGACGCGCTCGTACGACGACTCGCAGCGCGGATATGCCTACCCGCCGCGGGACGAGCCGCCTGCCAAAAGGCCCTACCAGCCGCCTCAGCAACAGCAGCAAGCCCGGCCTCCTCCCGCGCCGATGCAGCACTCTCCTCCGCACCAGGCCACCTCCGCGACGCCTTCATACGCCCCTCCCGCGCCCGCTCCCGTCGCCGCACCCGCCGCCCCGACCCCCACCCCAGCCGCAGCGCCCGCGCCCACCTCCGTCCCCACCTCCTCCGCTCTCGCACCTCCCCCTCCCCCGCCTCTCGACCCCACCTCCTTCGACGCGACGTCGCCCGCGTCCTGGGCCGCGTTCGTCACGGTCCTGCGCGCCGCGCACCCCTTCTTCGCGGGGAGGCCGCAGCCGCCGACGATGGATGAGGTGATGGGCTTGTGCGCACCGAGCGCGATGATGGCTTTTGGCGGGGGCGGGATGGGCGGCGGGATGGGCGGAGGGATGGGCCAGGGAGGGATGCAGGGGATGATGGGCATGGGCATGGGCGGGATGGGCGCTGGAGGAGCGGGGATGGGAGCGGGAGGGATGGGAGGCGCGGGGCAGGGGCAGGGACAGGGGCCGGGGAACGGCGGCTTTTCGGGCGCCGAGGGGGGCTACGGCGGCGGTGGAGGGAACGGAGGGTACTGAGCTGTCGTGCATGACCACCTTTCTGTGCCTGCTGGCCCGTTTCCTGACGCCGTCAAGCCGTGACCGTCCGTCGCCAAAGGCGCACCACGCCTGAGTCCGAGCAGCTACAAGCGAAGACACGACATGACTTTCACAAAAAGCCCAAAGCTACAGAGACAAGCGGAACGAGGAGGACGCGCTGCGTGGAGCTCACGAGAGGTGGTCGCACCCGTCGAGGCAGCACGAGCACGGCTGCGTGTTGAGGTAGCATTGGTCGACGACGAACTTGGTCGAGGACATCCTCGCGCGCACGGCGATCCTGATGACGACGTGCACGTGCCAGGTCAAGAGACCTGCGAGGCAGAAGGCCTTGTCGCTCGAGTCGAACGCGAGCGCGTCGTACAAGAGGATGAGCGCGGTCTCGAGAGCGCGGAAGATGTACGTATCGCTGTACCCGACAGGCGACTTGTTCTCGGCCTTGAGCTGCACAAATTGACAGAAGATGAGGAGCTGGTGCTCGAAAGGTGCCATAGTCTCCTCAAAGGGCGCGTCCGACGTGTTGCCGAGTCTGTTGACGAACCAGCGGACCTTTCCAGAGATGACGGCGGCGTGTGTCAGTGCAGTGTGCGAAGCGTACGGCAAGGCACGTCCGCGCGTGTTCTTGGCTGCGTAGATCGAGAAGCGCAAGGCGGTGAGCCCGAGCGACCACATCCACACCGGCTGCTTCATGATGCCCGAGTTCAGGGCAAAGACGAGCTGCACGTTCAGCCGCCAGTCAGTACCTGTCGAGCGTGGCGACGCAGAATGGGATCGGGCCTACGTCGTCGAGCGGCATAGGGCACATGTCGTGGCACTGCTGGCGGACGGTCCTGCCCTCGTTGGACCCCTCGGGAGGGCGCTTGAACATGATGTCCCCCAGCGCAGTCGTGTCAAACAAGACGCGCACGTCGGCGAACTGGTCGAGCTCGCGCAGCTCGTCCTGCGAGAGGACTGGGGGCGAGAAGCCGGGCTTGCCGCATACGAGCTTGTGCGCGGGCCAGACCTGCGGAGGTCGACGACGTCAGTCGATCTCCTGTCAGAGGGAAGCAAAGGAGCTGCTCACGAGCTTCTGGTGCTCTGCGGAGCACAAGTAGAGGTCGGTGCCGACGCGGGCGCAGGGCATGCACTTCTTGGCGGTGGGAGCACGACACACGGCGCACTGAGTCTCGCCGTGCCGAGAGTTGGTGAGCCTTTCCATGTCCGAGCAAGAGACTTCAAGCGAGTGAGACGAGAGCGGGAGAGAGACGACGCCGCGGCAGGCTGCGCAGGAGTCGGAGCTGATGAGGACTTTTCCTCGCCCTTCACCTCAACGCATAGCCTCGAACTGACAGGCAGTGCTGCTTGTGAGCTGCTTCCTACCGGCTCACCGCCGCCTGCAGCCCCAGACCCGCTCTTCGCTTCCTTTCCCCGTGCGTCTCCTCCTCTTTTCTCCGCTCGAATCTGCCACGCATCGCAGCTCCTACCGCAGGAGTGCATGCCGCGGTCGCAGTGCTGACATCAAGCTCCCAAGTCGTGCAGGACGGATAGACCCGCTCTCTTTGCGACGCGGCGCTGCGCTCGCCTGACCGCACTCCCCCTGGCCCCTCCACCAGTCAGGACCCGACAGCATGGCTTCGAGCGAGAGTGGAGGTTGCCTCGTCTGTGGCATCGATACCAAACAGCGCTGCTCGAACTGCGATCAAGCTGGCATCAACCTCTGGTTCTGCTCGAGGGAGCACCAGAAGTTCGTGCGTCTCTCCTCCTCGGTTGCACGGCGCTCTCCTCTCAGCAAGGACCTGACGCCTTCCTCCCGCAGGTCTACTTTGCTCACAAGCTCTTATGTGGCCCTGGCAAGGCCAACCCGCTCACCTGGCCGCTGCTGTCAGATATTGAGGCCGACCAAGCCATCGCCGACAAGACAGTGCCGTTTGCATCGCTGGCGCACCAGAGCATGGAGAGTCTGTTCGACGAAATGGTCCCCAGCTTGAGAGGGCAGCTTGACGTACGTCACCCTTCTAGCGACATGTCTCCTCCGCAGCCGCTGACTCGCCTGCGCAAGCAGGATCTCATCCGTGGTCCACTCTCTAACGGAGGTCCCTCGCCGATGAGCCCCGACATTCTGCAGGCCCTCCTTGTCACTGTGCGCATGCTCGCGTACCATCGTCTCGCCGCCTCCGGGCGGGTATTGAACATGCGCCGCGAGGACGTGCTGGCTCATGTCGCCGCGCTCTGCCCAGCGTACGGCTTCGAACCTCTTCTCCAGCCGTCGTCAACCCCTCAAGACGTAGCTGCTGCAATCTTGCACCAGCTCGTCGTCTACGCCGCTCTCCTGGCCAGGACGAACTGCTGCGCCGCAGATGGATCTGGGTCGGAGCTCGAACTGCTCGAGTACATGTCCGGCGCCCTCACTCGTATGCGCGATCGCGCCCAGGCAGAACCCTCCTTGTCGTCGTCGACGGTACGCCCACTCGAGAACGCGCTGCGGGTGATCCGCAACGGCCTCGAAGCTCTTGAGGCGCGCCCATGAGCCTCTTGCCACTTGAGGCGGACTTGATGCTTGATGTCAGCTTCCGAGCTACCTCTCTCGTCCTGCCTATTTCGCTGACTCGCTCTCGATGTATTGCAGCTGCCTACCTTCGGAGGAGCAGGAGGTGCGCAGCAGCTCGCGTCCGCGCACGCGCCTCCCAGGCTTTCCTCTCTTTCCCTCCTTCCGCTCGCTCGATCTCACCCAGCTCCTCCGCGGCAGCTGCACCCTGCGCCTTACTCATCCAGCAAGATGGAGATGTCTGCCGCATCCACCGCCCAGCCGTGCGAGATCTGCGGCGGCAGCCTGCACTTTGAACCGCTGCTCGCATTGCGCCGAAGCTGGCGTCGATCTCTTATTTTGCTCAAAGGAGCACCAAAAGCTGGTGCGTAGCCTCTCTCTACATTTTATCACTGCAGTCTGCGCAGGTCTGGAAGGCCCACAAGTCACACTGCGGACCGGGCAAGGCCAATCCTTTCTCGCTCTCGCCTCTCACCGACGACGAGCTCGCCAACTTGCGTAGCCTTGCTCACTTGCCTATCGGGACCCTCGGCGGCGGGATTTCGACCACCGCAGTCGCCCTGGAGGAGGCCAGCGGACACCCGTACGAGGTGCGACGCCACCGTGACTTCCCTCGTCTCTCGGGTCACTCCGAGCCAGCTGACCCCTGCACTTACACGCAGTACGTGCTGCAGCACACTGGCGGCTCTACACTCGACAGCGAGTACCTGCACTTAGAGCCTCTCCTCGTTAACATGGTGCGCACCTTGCGGTACGGGTGACGCCCCGTCCCGGTGGGCGCTGCGAGGCGTGTCGATCGACTTTGCGCGGTAGCGAGTCAGCGGAATGGGAGTGTGCAAGCTACAGAGTTACCGCTGCTTGGTGTCTGCGAAAGGGTGCAGCGAACGAGTCGCGAGAGAACGAAGAGCGAGGACGTTTGCAAGAGCGCCTACGGGAGAGCACAACAAGAGGCGACGGACTGGTGCAAGGGAAGATGCGTATGAACAGTGAACGAGAGAGAGAGGAAGCAAGGAAGGAAGGCAGGCAGGCGGATCACTGGAGCAGGTCGCCCTGTGGCTTCGGGTCCGGGAAGGTCGGTGCGCGGCAGACGGGGCACACGCGCGAGAGGCGGAACCACGACCGGATGCAGTGCTCGTGGAAGCTGGGTGGAGGGGTGCTCTGGTCAGCGCGGCGGCAAGGCAAGGAGGAGGCGGGAGAGGGGACGCACATGTGCAGACACTCGGGGAGGACGACGGCGAACTGGTCGACCTTGAACCGGGCGAGGCAGATCTGCGAGCGTATGTCGGGCATCAGACTTTGCGTCGTGCACGGTCGCAGACTCATAGCCGCCGCAGAGAGCCGAGACGCACTGCGCAATCGACGCATCGCACCCCGACAACGCTCAGCTTGCTCTTGACCTTGCCGCTCTTGGTGACCCTGCGGCGCTCGCACTCGACGCGCGCGACCGTGAGCGTCTCGGCAAGCTCGGTCGCGGACGCGCCGGCGGGGACCGCCTGGCCGAGGACGTCCGAGAGGAGGAGGAAGTCCTGTCGTGTGCGTCGCGTTCGTCAAAAAACCCGTCAGCGCGCCTTCGCAAGCGGGAATCGGAGGTGAGAGGAGCAAGGCTGAGCACGCACGTCATACCCCTCTCCACCGTCCCTCACCCCCTCCTCCACCCTGCGCTCATCCTGCCCCTCGAGTCTCGCGAGCAGCAAGTCCAGGTCGGTGTACATGCTCAGCTCGGGCACCTGCGGCGCGCCGCTCGCGCTCGCGCTCGGCGCGGAGGCAGGGGCGGCGGCGCGGCGTCCGAGGGACGCCTCGACGAGGGCGCGGGACGGACGGCGCGGGAGCGGCGGGCCGGCCAAGGCCTGCGCGGGATCGCTCGGCGGCGCCGCGGGCGAGGGGTCCGGCTGCGCGCCTGCGCGCTGGCCTTCTTCCTCTAGCGCCGGTGCCGGTGCCGGTGCCGGTGCCGCGGGCTCAGCAGCAGCCCCGGGAGCAGACTCGTTCGCGCGCCTCGTCAGCGCCGTGTACGCGTCGACCCTGTCGCCCGCGAGCGGCACCGGCGGTGTCGGGAGGGGCCGTCTCCTCCCGCGCGGGGAGGCCTGGTTCTCCCGCTCCGGCTGCGGCTGCGGCTGCGGCGGCGCGGGGGACGTCGCGGCGGGGGTGGAGGGGCTCGAGGGAGAGGGGGACGGCGGCACGCGTGGGAGGGACGCGCGCCGCGCGGCGAGGATGGCGGCTGCGTTGGTGGGTGGGGGTGGCGGCGGGCGGCGGACCGACGAGGTGCGCGCGAGGGCGGTGGTGCTCGTGGGAGAGGGCGGCGGGGCGGTCTGGGCGGGGAGGACGGGGAGGGAGGCGGAGGTGCGATGCCGTGGCGGGGGAGGCGGGGGCGCGCGGGACTTGGGAGGCGGAGGAGGAGGAGCTCGCGAGGGCGAGGCAGACGGCGAGGCGACGGGTGATGCGGCGGCGACAGCGGGGGCGTCCTCCGTTGCCGGCGCCTCAGGCGGCGCAGCGGCCGCAGCAGGCGGCGGCGCCGACGCCGCCCTCGCGCCAAAGACCGCAGAGGACGGAAACAGCCGTTCGTAGACGGCGCTCCGAGTCGGCATCTCCTCCTTGACCCGTCCCTGCTCTCCCGCCTCCTCCTCTTCCTCCTCCGGCTCCTCGACGACGACACTCTGCGCCGCCGCCGCCGCCGCCCTCGCCCTCGCCGCCTTCTCCGCCGCGAGCCTCCGCTCGGCCGCCTCGGCGAGCATGCGGTGCCCGTGCAGCGAGATGCGCCGCGCCGGGCGCGCAGGCGCCGCGTCGTCGTCGTCCTCGTCCGCGACCGTCGCGGGGACGGGGTCCTCGACGACGAGCGGGGCGGCGGCGGCGGCGGCGGCGGGCCGGCGGGTCGCAGTGCCCGTCCGCGGCCCCTCCGCACCCTCCTCCTCCTCCTCCTCCACCTCCCTCACCGCCTCCNCCCCCGCCGCAGACACCGCGCTCCCCCTCCCCCTCCGCTCCCGCGCGGCCCGCCCCGCCCGGCGGAGGCTCGACCGCGTCGCGTGGACGCTCAGCGCGCGGACGACCCCGCGCGAGTTGTTCTCGCGCTCGGCGAGCGCGATGCGCTGCCGCAGGAGGGCGAGGTCTTCTTCTCCCTCGGGGTCCGCGTCCGCGTCCGCGTCGGCGGGCTCGGCGTCGTCGTCGTCATCGCCTGGCGTGGCGCCATCCTCCTCCTGCCGAGAAGCTCCAGCCGCGGCGCGCCCCTCCGCCCCCGCACGGTCACCCGAAGACGACGCCCCCGCCCCGCCCGCCTCGGCCCTCCTCCGGCGCTCCAAGTCCCGTGCGATGCGCTCCTCGAGCGAGAAGCGCCCGGCCGAGCGGTCCGCCTCCCACGCGAGGACGAGCGGGTCCGTCGGCGCCACGTCGTCGTCCTCGGTGTCGCTGTCGGTGTCGGTGTCGGTCGTGTCCGGGGAGGAGGGGGAGGGGAGGTCGGCGCTTGGGGGGGCCGCGGCGATGGCGTTGGCGGTTGCGGCGGAGGGGGAGGGGGAGGTGGCAATGGGAGGAGCCGCGGCGGTCGGGAGCGGGAGGGGAGGAGGCGGAGAGGCGGAGGGCGGAGGGGAAGGCGGCGGGAGGGAGTACCGCCCCGTGCTGGTGCTCCTCCTCGGCGGCGGGGGGCTCCTCCCCGCCCCCGTCCCCGTCTCCGTCCCCGTCCCCGTCCCCGTCCCCGTCCCCGTCCCCGTCCCCGTCCCCGTCCCCGTCCCCGTTCCCGCACCCGCCCGCGCCAACGCCCCACCCGCTACCGGCGCCGGACCCCCCTGCAGCACCGGCCGCGAGTACGCCGGCGGCGGCGACAGCAGCAGGTGCGACGGGTCGAGCAGCCCGAGTGAGAGGTGGTCGTCGAGGAGGGCCGGGTCCGAGAGGTTCAGCGGCGGGAGCGGGTGCGGGTGCGAGGTCGAGGCTGGCGCTGGCGCTGGCGCTGGGGCGGGGGTGCGGGCGGGGGTGCGGGCGTGGGTTCGGGCCGGGGCGGCCGAGGTGGTTGCGGGCGTGGGTGCGGGCGCACGGGCAACAGGGGCGGGCTGGCCCTGCTCGCGGTTCGACGCCGTGCGCGGTCCGCGGGGGCGAGAGGGCGCAGGACCGGCCGATGAAGCGGGAGCTGCTGCGGACGGGGCGGTGGCAGGAGCGGGGGCAGAGGCGGAGGGTCGGGGCGGGGTGGGACGAGGGGGACGGGGCTGTTGTTGTTGCTGTTGGGGCGGCGGCGGAGGCCGGGGAGCTGCTGCAGAGGGAGTGCGATTAGAGAGAGACATGTGCACGAGCGGAAGAGGAAAGAAACGCACCTGGATCCGCCGCCGTCGCTGACGCAGGTCGACTCTCGGTCGTGGCTGGTCGTTCGCGGCTCTTGCGTCTGCGCTGCGGCTCTCCCTGACCGGGCACCTCGAGCGACGCGGCGCTCTTGCCCCTCGCCATCGGCGGCGGCGGCGGCGACGAGGGCGCCAGAGGGTGCGCGTGGGCAGTCGGCGAGGGCGACGGGGTCCTGCCCGCGTTGGCGACGGCCGACGCGACGGCCCTCTCCCTGCGCTGCCTCTCTTCGCGCTCCTTCTTGCGCGCCCTGTCGCTGCGCTTCTTGATCTTGGCCTGGCCTGCGGGGGGAAGTTCCGAGGGCGCGTCGTCGGCTGCTGCTGGGTAGGCTGGGTAGGCCGGGATGCCCCACGAGCCGCGGGCGTCGATGGTCGCGTCCGGGGGGTCGCGCGTGCCGGGCTGCCTGCGTGCGCCGAGGTTGTCTGGTGCGACGAGGGTGAGGTGGCCGTGGTGGCGTGCGACGTGGGTGAGGTAAGGGGCGTCGCGCTGAGGAGGGTTGCCCGGCGTGGCCTGGGCGGGGAGGCTCACGGTCGAGGCTGCGGCTGCGGCTGCGTTGCCGTATGGCCTCGCGTGAGCGTGTGCTGTAGCAGTTGAACCCGTTGCTGCATACACGCCAGCTGTGGTGGCTCTAGGGATGGCCGGGTCCGAGGCCGGCGAGCGACGCAGTTGAGGGGGCCACACTGGGGCGGCACCCCCTCGAGCGCGGCGTTCCTTGTGCGTGACCCTGGTCCACGCGGGGCCTTGGTGGCTCGCGTGGCCCTCTGGCGGGTCTGGATCGTGAGGTGGTGGCATGGCGCCGGGGGGGATGACGACGGAGCGGGCGGAGCGGCGCGGGGGGGCGGTGCTTGCTCGTCGTCGTCGGCGTCGACTCGGGGCTGGCCGTATGGGAGGGGGTGGGCTCGGTGGGCGCACAGAGTGGTGGTACAGGTCAAAGTGACTGGGCCCTGGCAGTGCACCCTGGCACACTCGGCGACAAGCTCCAGAGGGAGCGACACCTCGCAGCGGCCGACGGTCGTCTCTGGGCCCCGGCCCGCCAAGGCGCGCGACCCTCTCGCAGTCACCTGGGTCCAAGTGCGACAGGACCAGTGGAGGTTTGAATGCATCGCTCGAGTACACAGGTGGAGCACAGATGACCAAGAGGGGAGAGGAGGAGCGGACACAAGTGAGACACGGCGTGTTGAGCGACTCGCACCCACTCGCGCTCCGCCCCTCACGCGGCTGCAACAACCCCCCTCTCCGCAGAGGAGCCACAGCCCCGTCAGACTCTCACAGGCCTCTACCAGGCCATGCTCGCACACCCGCGACACCCTCCACCGGTCCCGCTCGCTTCTTCCTCGGCCGCCGCCTCTGCCTCTCAGACCGTGACCTCGTCGCGCCCTCCGCTGCACCTCTCGCGCTCGTCCTCGCACCGCGCACCCGCGTCCAGGCACACCACACTCGCCTCGAGCCACTCTGCACAGCACCCAACCGCACCACCCGCCGCTCACGACCCCTCTCGCGCCATGCCCGCACCACCCCGACCCGCAAGTTCAACGACCGCTCTCGTCCCCTCGGACAAGGAGAACGCCAGACCTCCCTCCCAACAGCAGCAGCAGCACCACCACCCTCAGGACAACCAAAAGGACAAGGCGACCGCAGAAAAGCCGCCAAAGGACCGCGCAAAGCTCACCCAGCAGTGGGGCGAGCCCCCGACCCGGATCCGCCGCGACTCGTCCTGGCTCGACCGCGGCGACCTCTTGGGCGAGGTACGCCTGCCTCCGTCTCTGCTCGACCTTGAGCGCCGACTGACTGACCCACTGCGGCGCCGACAGGGCGGGTTCGCGCGCGTCTACCTCTGCACCGAGCCCGACGGCGTGTCGTACAAGGCCCTCAAGGTCATCGACAAGCGCCAGCTCAAGTCGACAAAGACAAAGTCCAAGGTGCGCTCCCCATCGTCCCTCTTGTTGCGCGTCAGAGCTCACCCCTCGATGCGCGCTCGCAGCTCTTTGCCGAGATCAAGATCCACCAGGCCATGCAGCACCCCAACGTGATCGCCTTCGAGCACTGCTTCGAGGACGAGGGCAACGTCTACATGCAGCTCGAGCTGTGCTCCAACGGCGTGCGCTCCCTTGCCTCTCCCTCCCGGTCTCTCCTCCCGCTCACGCACCCCAACTTCCCCCCAGTCCCTCCTCGACCTCCTCCGCATCCGCAAGCGCTACTCGGAACCCGAAGCGCGCTTCTACCTGACGCAGCTCGTCGGCGCCTGCGACTACATGCACGCCAACTCGGTCATTCACCGCGACCTCAAGCTGGGCAACCTCATGCTCGACGCCAACATGGACCTCCGCGTGGGCGACTTTGGCCTCGCCGCCTTGGTCAAGTTCCCCGGCGAGAGGAAAAAGTGCGTCCTCACACCGCTCCCGCTTCTTCCCTGTGTTGCTTCCGGAGGGAGGATGAGCGGCGGGTGCGCGCGCGCGGGACTGACGATCGGAGGGGACTGTGCGCACGCGCTGCAGGACCATCTGTGGCACGCCCAACTACATCGCGCCCGAGATCTTGTTCGACACAAAGGGGGGACACTCGTTCGAGGTTGACATCTGGAGCATCGGCGTCATCCTGTGCGTCTCCTCTTCCTCTGCGGGACAACGGCCTCCCCTTGCCTCGCTCGTTTCGGCGCGCATGAGGAGCGTGCACGCTGAGGGCAACGTTTCGCTGACACGGGTGCACGATGTGCGCTGCAGGTACACGCTCCTCATTGGCCGACCACCGTTCCAGACCAAGGACGTCAAGAACATCTACCGGTGCGCCCACCTCGTCCCTCTCCCACAACCTCCTCCGCCAGCTGACCCGCCCTCCTCACCCACCCTGTGTCTCCCGCCTCTGCAGCAAAATCCGCGACAACGCCTACACGTTCCCGACCGACCACGCCCTCTCCCCCGAGTCCCTCGACCTCATCTCGTGGATCCTGCGCCCGACCCCCTCGGAGCGGCCCTCGCTCGCGCAGATCCTCGCCCACCCGTGGTTCGTCACGGGCCCGTTCCCTCCGCGCGTCAGCACGCGCGCGACCGACCCGGCGAGGGTCGACGGCGTGCTCGACGAGTGGAGCCGGATGAGCAGGAGGCAGGCGGGGGACAACTTCAGGAGGTGCAAGAGGAGGGCGGGGATCGTCGAGCTTGAGGGGGCCGCCGCGGGGGGGCAGGAGGTCGTCAGTCAGGCGCTGCCGGTCGTGGTCGAGGCGGCCGAGCCGGAGCCCGGGCTCGAGGCGAGCGAGCGCGGGGGGGAGGAGGAGCGCGAGCAGCCGGCGGCGGCGGCGGTGGCGGGTGTGGCCGCGGGTGCGGGAGCGAGTGCGAGTGCGGGCAGGGACGAGGCCAAGGACGAGGCGAGGAGGCCGACGAGGATGCTGCGCCCGAGCGAGGAGCGCGACGCAAAGGGCCGCGTCGAGAAGGAGGTGCGCCAGGCCACGGCGCCGGAGAGTCCCATCAGCGAGCTCCTGCGGTGCGTCTCTTCTGCTCCTCCCTCCCTCTCTCGTTCTCTCTGCCAAGCAGTCGCTCACCACCCACTCCCGCTCGTCCGCACCCGCAGCTCGGCCCGCAAGCCCCTCATGGTCTCGCCCTCGTCGCGCGCTGCCCCGCTCTCGCGCCCTCCGGTCCCCTCGCGCCTCTCCGCCTCGTCCTCCGCCGCACAGCCCTCCTCTGCGTCGTCGTCGTCGTCGTCCTCGTCGGCCGCGGCCCCGCCGCCGCAGCAGCCGGCGTTCCAGCGCACGCGGACGACGAGCGCACCGAGTGCGAGTGCCGCAGCTGCGGGCCCGCCGCCGGCCGCGCAGGGACCACGGCACCGCCGCGCGGGCGCACAGGCGCACGTCGACGTCGTCGCCCCTGCACCCACAGCCGCACCCGCACTCGCACCGGGGCGTGCGCACGCCTCGGCCCCGCCTCCCGCCCGCACCGCCGCCGCGCCCGCGCCAGCGACGACTTCGCACCCTTCCCGCTCGCTGTACGACACGACGTGGCGCGCGCTCGACGCGTTCCTCGCGTGCTCGTGCGCCGCAGACGTCGCTGCGGCCGAGGCGGCGGTCGAGGCGTGGCCGGCCGACGACGGCGAGGACGAGAGGCCGAGGGTCTTCATCACGAGTTGGGTCGACTACACGCACAAGTACGGGACGGCGTACAGCTTGACGGATGGGACTGCGGGGCTGTACTTTAACGACTCGACGACCATGGTGCTCAGTCCGGACAAGGAGTGCGTGGCTGCTTTCCCTCTCCCTCTCTCCCTCCCTTTGATTCGGCGATGACGAAGGCACTGACACGAGGGCGCTCTCTCCGCTCGCTTGGTCACCCTGCAGGCACTTCGACTACATCTCGAACCGCCAGTCCAACATCTACACGCGGCGGCACCACGCGCTGAGCAGCGTCCCCGAGGCGCTCGAGCGCAAGGCGTACCTCCTGCGGTACTTTGAGGACTACATGGCCAAGACGCTGCGGAGGGACGTGAGCTGGACGTTTGACGACGTCGAGAGGAGGAAAAACATGGAGTTCCTCGTCAAGTACTACCGCATGAAGAGCGCCATCGTGTTCAAGATGAGCAACGACGTCCTCCAAGTGCGTCTCTCTCTCTTGATCGCGCGTCTCATCCTTTCATGGATGGCACTGACACCGGGTGGAAATCTCCCCCGCAGTTCAACTTCTACGACCACCACAAGCTCATCCTCTCGCACCAAGGCCGCCTCCTGACCTTCATCTCGCCCTCCTTCACCCTCTCGACCTACTCGCTCGCCGCCCTCTTCCGCCTCGCCGCCGCGGCAGGGCACTACTCGCCGCGCCGCGCGCCCGCAGAGGGGACCGAGCGCCGCGAGAGGCTCGACGAACTCAGGACGCTGCTGGGCAAGGTCGAGTACGTGAGGGACGTGCTCAGGACGCTCGCGCAGAGGAAGTCGGCGTCGGCGTCGGCGTCGGCGGGGAAGGACAAGGACGCGGCGAGGGAGAAGGAGCGCGCCGAGCGGGCGACCACGTGAGGTCGGTGCGCAGGGACCCCTTAGCTTACCTTCCTTGCCTTACCCTCGCTCGTTTCGGGCGCGACTCGCCCGTTCCTCCTCCCTCTCTCTCTCTCTTCCAGCATTCTCGTCTCTGTCTTCGCATCTTTGCACTTGTGCGCATCCTCTCTCTCTCGTAGCATACCCCGGCTCTGGGCCTCGGTCCGCCCGCGCTTCGTCTTTCGCATTTCGCCTGTTCTCTCTCTTCTCTGACGGACTGTCTAGGTCGCGGCAGATGTGGCGAGAGGTGGCACAGGAGCGGCAGCAGGGCGGAGACATCGAGACGCCGGCAGGCACGGGAATTATGGCCCCGCGGCGAGCCAGCGACGCAGAAAGCACCGATCGTTACTCGCCCCGCCTCGCCAGCCTGCCTACCGGCCGTCCTCGGCGTCCTCGTCGACCCGGTAGTCATCCTCGTCGTGCGCGCCAAAGTTCAGCGACACGAGTGTGCCTGCGAAGGCCGAGATGAAGGCATGCAGGAGGTCGAAGTCGACGGACGGCTGGCGTCTCGAGGTGTGAAATGCAGGACAGCACGGCTCGAGTACAAGAAACCACCTGGGAGGGCCGCAGTCTCGACTTGGTCGCCTTACTCATCGGCCGACGACTCCCCCTCGTCCGAGGATTCCGACCACCCGTCCTCGTCAGAGTGCAGGTCCCGCCGGCGAAGCGTGATTCTGACTCCGACGTCCTCGCAGCCCTGCACGATGGCATCGACGTCCTCATCCTCTGGCCATTGCCCCGCGAAGTCGTCGCCCCAGGCATCGTTCCCACCGAGGGCCTTCTCGCTGAGGTGCACCCGCTTGAGCGTCTTGCGGTGCGCCGCGATGAGCGCGATGGCGTCGCCCGGGTGACCATAGAGAGCGAGGTTGAAATCGAGGCGGAGGAAGGAGAGGGGGATGCTGGGCGACGAGAAGGACAGGAAAAAGGGCGAGGCAAAGTTGGTGCTCAGCGCGAGGGACGAGAGGTGTGGGAGGTTGAACAAGAGCCCGGCTGGCACTGCCGAGGCCGCGAGGCCGGGAGTGGGGAGGTCGAGCGCGAGGGACTCGACGGTGGACGAGAAGTTGGAGACGAAGGCGTGCAGGGCGGCGAAGCTGAGGATGGACGGGGAGCTGCTCAGCTCAAGCGACTCGAGCGGGGCTTGCCACGGGAGCGCGCCGAGGAGGAGGTCGTCGTCGATCACGCCGGCCCCGCTGAGGCGGAGGTGGCGAAGACAGGGAAGAGAGCCGAGCGCGACGCCAAAGTCGCGGGTGCTGCCCCTCGCGTCGAGCGTCGTGATGCTGAGCGACGTGAGCTGGTGTCCGGGAAGGAAATCGAAGGCACTGGGCGTGTACGTGTGCATCCCGAGCGTCACGATGCGCAGTGAGGGGAGGTCGAGCTGCTCGGTGGGCTGCTGCTCGGGTTGGCGCAGCTCGACGTGCTCGACGGCCGAGCACATGCGCACAGCTCGCGCAGCCAACAGCCCTCGGGCTCCGTCGACGCCAAGGGTGCGCTGCTCGACCGGGCTGTGCCCAAGGTGAAAACTCCGGACGTGCGAGGCGTGCGCGGGGAGCACTTGGAGAAAGCGCTCGAGTGCATTCTCTCCCGTCTCGTAGAGGTGGACGCGCTGCAATGCCAAGAGGGTCAGCTCTAGATGTACGGTAACCCTTGCACGCGAGGGCTCACCTGCCAGAGCCGGGCTGCACAGACTGACCGAAGTTGGCGGTCGACGTCTCGCAGTCGGACAAGAGCGTCGCGCATGTAGATGTTTGCGCTGTGCATCTGCGGGACGCGAAGCTGTCAGCCCGAGTTAGATTGCAAGGGGAAGAGACAGACACGCACGTCGCGCTCTCGTGCCGCAATCTTGGCGAAGAAGCCGACCGCTACGGGCTCGTCCGCGTCGTCGGGAGCGTAGCGGAACGCCTCCTTGATCTGGAGCTCGATGCTGTCGATGATACGCTCTTTGAGCTCGTATGGGAGGCGGTGCCACGGCGCGACGGGCTGGCTGTCAGCCCCGGGCGGGGACTCGAGCGGGGCGGGCTCATCTTGGCCGGCGGCACTAGGCATAGTCGTCGGCGGCGCTGGCTCAGCCGGCGTATCGCGCTCTGAGCTCGTTGGCCCCGGGCGTGGGCACATTGAGAACGGGCGAGTCGAGTGAGAGGAAGGAGGACAAGGGGCTCGCGTGGGCGGCGAGGTGCCGGCTGGACGAGGCGGCGCGAGCGCCCTAGAAGGCGAGACACGAGCGCTCCGTGTCGCTTGAGTGGCTGAGTCAAAGGCCGTACAGCAGTGTCTACAGCTCGCTCGACGTAAGGGGCAGTCGCTATGGACGGGCCAAAGGGGCGAGGCTGATGAGCGACGAGCGAGCGCGCAAGGGGTTGCCAAGCCAGAGCGCTGCGTGCCAGCTTCAGTCAAGATTTTGGAGCTCGATACTTGACAGATGAAGATGGCCAAAGCGAGAGAACGAGGTGCGAAGAACGGCTTGGGCCACATGGCAGACCTTGCGCAGACCCGGTTGCGTGCGACGAGAGGGTCCCTGGGCCAGCGCGCGCATGAGACGCCGCGCAGATGCGCCACGCACATTTTGTAATCAAGCCTACGCGGCGCGGCTCGAGTCGGAAACAGCTGGCGTCGCCTCCTCGCCGGACCCGCCTCGAGGAAGTGGACGTTGCCAAGCCCGACGATACAGCTATGGGGCACACACAAGCGAGTACAACCGGAAAGCGCACAGATGCATCTACCACGCCGATCCATCGCCTCACGCCAACGAGCCGTCCTTGACGCGGCTGAGGAAGGACGCGACTCGAGGGAGGTCGAGCGCCGAGGGGTCGCTGCGATTGCAGGAGGGACGCGCGTCAGTGCGCGCTCGCGGGAGGAGGAGAGAGGAGAGAGGGAACGCACGACTCGAGCGAGCGGACGAGGCCATCGAGCATGCCGTCGACCTTGTCCTCGTCGACGCCGCAGCACCCAGCGACGATGCGCCTCAGTTTGGCCTCGAGCTCGCCGTTGCCGTCCTCGAGGCGCTCGACGCGCTGCTTCATGAGGCCCTCGACGCGCTCGTACCACGCCTGGAGCCTCAGCAGGTGCACGAGCGCCTCGCCCGACACGGCCGCGCCTCCCGCTCCCGCGCCCTCGCCCTCCATGTCCGGCAACGGAGGGTCCGCGTCAAACTCGATGCTCATCCCGCTCGGGAGGTTCCTCAGCGTGCTCTCCGGCCCGCGGTACGCGAACCCAGGCCCCGCGAGCTGCGACGCCGGCGCGCCGTCAACCTCGGTGCGGCCCGTCCAGTCGAACGCGTCCTCGTCGTCGATCGCGCGCGCGAGGTTGTGCGCGCGCTGGGCCGCCTCGTCGGCGAGGGCGGCCTCGGCGCGCCAGTGCGACAGGGCGCCGCGCGCGTCGGCGAGTTCGGCAGCGACGGCACGCAGGTGCTCCTTCTTGGCGGCGAGCTCGTCGGCCTTGACCTGGAGCTCGGCGTCGAATGAGGACGACAGCGCAGAGAGCGTGTCGGAGAGCGAGCGCAGGACGTCGCTCGACGCCTGGACGGGGACAGACGCCGAGGGCGAGTCGGCGTTCTGCAGCGCGTGGAGCGTCTCCTCGGCCGCGTTGACCGTGAGCTCCTGCGGTCGCGTGGGCCCTGTCAGACACCGTTGTCAACAGGGGAGAGGCCGGGAAGCACGCACGGGGTCCTCGACGCCAAAGTCCGTCGGGCGCAGCCCGAGCTTGTTGGCCTTGAGCTTGTCAGCCCCGACGTCGAGCAGCATGCGCACGAGCGCGCGGTTGCCGATGCGTGCCGCAATGTTGAGCGCCGTGTCGCCGTACGCGTCCTGCGCGTCGACGAGGTCCCTGAACCGCCCGCCTTCGCGCGTCGCGATGAACTCGAGGACCGACTCCGTGTAGTAGCGCGCGCTCGCGGCGCGGCCTCTGACGCCCGCGACGAGGGCCGCGTGGTGCAAGACCGAACGGCCAACGTCGTCGACCGTGCGGAGCGCAGGCGCGAGAACCTCGAGCAAGCGGAGGAACGAGTCCTGGTCCGAGTTGTTAGTGACGAGGACAGCGCGGATGAGGGGCGTCTCGCCGACGTTGTTGCCGCGGTGCGGGTCGGCACCGTACGCGATGAGGGCACGGACGAGCGACACGCGAGCGAGGGATGCCGCCCAGTGTAGCGCCGTGTGCAGGTTCTCGTCGATTGGCGTGTCGACCTCGAGGTCGGGCGGGAACACGGTGGTCAGGTCGGGGAAGAGCGCAGGGCCTCCACCGACGGGCGGTTCGGGCTCCATCGCAAAGATGTCTTTGAGCGCCGTGCGGTTGCGCTCGACTAGCGCCAGGTCCATCGTCGCCGGGTCGAACGGCGTCTTGGTCGACAGGTGCAGCGTCGTGCGGAAGTTGCTGAGCGGCTTGGGCGGGAGCGGCGCGGGCATCGGTGCGGCGGTTGCGGGCGAAGCGGCGTACATTCCGTTGCCGTTGCCATGGCTGAAGCCGTTCGTCGCCTCGAGACGGGCGCGCTTCATGTCCTCCTGGTCGAGCGAGTCGCCCGCGCGCTTGAGCCCAGGTGGCGGTGGCGGCGGCATGTGGTGCTGCTCCTGCTGAGCGTGCGGAAGCAGCCCCTGCTGGCGCGCGTGGTGCAGGATGGCGGACGCGTCTTGCGGGTGAGGCTGCGGCTGGGGAGAGGGGAGGTGCTGCTGCTGCAGCGCCGGAGGAGGCGGAAGCTGGGGCGGAGGAGGACCATACGGGTTGACGATGGCGGGCGGCGGAGCGGCACCGGCGAGGGAGACGGGCGGAGGCGGGGCCGTGTAGTCGAAGAGGGGCGCAAGCAAGTGCGAAACGCCAAAGGCGTTGGCGAGCTCGACGGCGCGCTCGAACGGGATCCTGCGAGCACCCTCAGGGTCAGCCTGACGCGGGAGGAGCGTTGAAAGGAGGAGAGCAAGCGCACCAGGTGCCCTGGTAGCGACCGTATCCTCCCTGGACCTTCTCATGCACGCCCTGCGCAATGTCCTTCTCGAGGATCTTTGTGCGCTTGCCCTTGTCGACGCCAGCGACCTTGAGAATCTGGGTCGCGTTGAGCCAGCTGTCGGCGCGGCGACGCATGACGCCGATGCCGCGGACCATCATCTCGTAAACGGGGACCGACGAGTAGACGGCGAGGCTGCGAGCACAGGCGCTGGTCAGGTTGATCTGCACCAGGTGTTTTGAGAGAAGACGAGGGCGCACTAGATGTAAGGGTTGCCCTGAACGCTGTAGCGGTGCACGGGGACAAGGGTCAGCCGTTGTTTCCTCGGATGGGCAACGAGCGAGGCCAGCATACTTTGGGTTCGGGTACGAGACACCCGTGTCCTGGTACTGAGAAGAGCTCGCCATGGCGTCGGAAAGAGGAGTCGGTTGCGGTCGCACAGAGATCTGCTTTCTGCGAGGGAGAGGTCCCACGATCAGCGGGTCAAGGCTGGGAGAGGGCAGGAAAGCGAGCGCACCTCGACTGGTCAGGCAAAGGGCGACTGTGGTCTCGCAAAAGCCGTGCAAATGACAGGAAGTTGGTCCTGCGGCGGTACACCGGGCGCGAGCTAGATGAGGAGCGGCAGTCGGCGGTCCGGGGGGGCTGATCACGGCGAGCAACGGGCTCGACCTAGGCGCGGAGCCTGCGTGTGCATGGCCGTGGGTCAGCTGCTAGTGTTCGACAGGGTGTGTTTGCTGCATGTCGTCGCGCGGACCGAGCACCCCTCGTCGCGGGTCACGTCGGGGCACGTCGTGGGCTCGGTAGGAGGAAGAGATGGGGACGACCGAGGGGAACGCACGGTGGCAGAGACGCGCTGCAGGGTGCTCGTGGCCTTTTGAATTCGCGTCGAGCGCGTACTGGCTGTCCGAGGGGGCAGGGATCCAGGCGAGGAGGGGGACAGGGCTCGAAAGGGGCGGCGACGCGAGGGGACGCGCGCGGGCAGACCAAATTGCGCACGCGGTCTGACTCTCTCTTTCGCCTCTCATTCTCTCGGTCAGACGACAAGCACTTTGCTCGGTTGAGCACGAGACACAAGTATAAGCTTGCAGCCCGCGACTGGGAGAGGACCGCGCGCTCCCCCTCAAGCTAGTCGTCCTTCTTTGCCCCCGAGCCCCTGCAGCTCCCTCACGGCCTGCTCCTTCCTCGCCTTTTCGAGCTTGGCCACCGCGTCCTCCCTCGCCTCGCGCTTGCCCTCGCGGATCGCCAACCCGACCGACACGCTCGTCGAGATGCCCACGAGCGGCGTCGCGAGCGCCATGAGCCCCAAGATCACCCACGACACCTCCTCCCCCTCGCGGACCCCCGCGCCGCGCGCGCGCGAAGACCACGCGAGGTACGCCAGGGCCGACACGCTCGTGAAGACGACGTCCCACGAGATGCTCGCCTGGGCCGGGTGCTCGTTGAGCGTCTCCCACTGGCGCACGAGCAGCGCGGGGAGCCGGTTCCGCACGACCTGCAGCGAGAAGGGTTGGTCCTTGCCGAGGAGCTCCATGAGGAGCGGCGCGCGGAACCGCAGAGAGATGAAGGCGCCGTTGAGGTAGAAGCGGCTCAGGCGCGGCGAGAGCGGCCAGTCGCGATTGGCGAGCGCGGGGATGAAGGGGAGGAGGATGACGGTGTGCATCAGGGCGAGGTTGGGCAGGAAGAGGGGCATGGCAGAGTTGAGGGTGCGCGGGACAAAGACGACGCTCGTCGTGCCGAGCACGATGGCGGCGAGGAGGCCGGCCGAGATCTTGGCCTTGCGCGGGCGGACCGGCGTCGACGCAGCGGAAGAGTACGACGTGGCGGCGACGACTGCTGCTGCTGCCCAGAGCGACTGCGCAAAGCTGATGGCGACGACCTGGCCGAGGAGCATGTAGGCCCACCCGTGCTTGACGCCGTACTTGTTGCCTGCGCGCGCTCCCCACGAAAGTCAGTCTCTGAGGTCTTGAAGACACAGAAGCTCGAACATGGAACGCACCGTCGGCCATGAGGAGGAGCGTGAGCGGGCCCGTCGTCCAGAGGCACAGCTGCTGCGACCACCACCACCTCCGCGCGTCGTCGCACACATAGTGCCACGCCTCGTGGAAAAGCGACACGTCGGCGAGCCACTCGTGCGACGAGTACTGTGCGGGGAGGACGCCGTGTCGGAGGGCCGAGTCGTCGAACGAGCGTTTGAAGTAGGCGAGCATGTAGGACCAGGTGAAGAGGAGCGAGACGCCCGCGAGGACGAGGAACCCGACGGCGGGCTTGGTGAGGCGCCTGGGCGCGAACGTCGGAGCCACCTTGACGGCGAGTGCGCCGATGAGGGCAAAGTAGCCCGCGAGCGGGAGGTGGTATGGCGAGAAGGGCATGATGTGGGCGGGTTCCTGTAGGTACAGCGGGTCAGTGGGGCTGACACAGGGTTGTGTCAGCACACACGCAGACGCACGACTCGTTACAGGCTAAGCGGGAGGAGCGTCAGCTCGTCGAAGGTCGGGAGCTGATGGGCCGGGAACGGCGGCGAGGTCGGGGCTTGGGAGCGTGCAGTCGAGGTGCGGCACTGTTGATACTGCTACTTGACGCACGTGGCGGTCCAGCGGCCGCTTTGAGCGAGACGAGCGGATGGAAGAGGTCAACGCGGTCGACCCCACGTGCGCCCCTCCTCGCCCAGAGCTGGCGAGTTGCCTGGTATTTCCTTGCTGAGCGACGCACAGCTCACAGGAACGACTGGACAATGTAGACTCTACGGTTCTCTTCGTTCCAGTTCGACGGGGAGGGGGAGTTCGGGAACGCTACTCGTCCTGGGAAGGCTTCAACTTCTCCTCGACTCCGACTTCCTTCTTTGCTAGTCGATACATACAGTGAGAGGGCGTGGCGGGAGCGCGAGGTACTGACTAAGAGAGACGAGACGAGGCCGAAGGTGGGACGGGGAACGGGGGTTGCCTCGCCGAAATAGCGGCGGGCGGATGCGGTGCGAAAGAGGAGAGGAAGAGGGAGACCGGGGAGGGGAGGGCTGGAAGGCGGAGGTACTTAGCGGCGGCAGCGGCGGCTACTTCTTCTGCCGCGGCATCTTGCTGTTGTCGGCCGCTGTGAAGAGGGCAAGAACGAGGACACCGTCAGCAAAGGACTGCCTCGACAGTCGATGATGACAGACGAGAGAAGGCCGACGCACGGATCTTGATGTGCTGGTGGTAGCTGTCCTTGTCACTCGGCATCGCGCCCTTGTCGTAGATGCACGGCTTGAGGCTCGTGAGCCAGTCGTCGCGCCTCCGCTCATCAATATCGTCGCCCTCGCCGCCGCGCAGCAAGTCGGCGAGGGTGCACCGGATCGTCGGCTCGATCGTGAGCATGCGCGTCAGGCACGACCGCGTCTCGCGCGGCAAGAGGCGGAAGATCGAGTCGGCCGCGCCCGTCGTCCACGTCGCGTTGGACGCGACCGAGTCGCTGCGCCCGCGGCCACCGGCGGCGGTCGACGACGACGAGGGGGAAGACTGCTGCGCCTGCGACGCGGCGTTGAAGAACGCCGAAGACGACGGCGGGGGCCCTTCAGCCGTGCGCGGGCGCGCCGCAGAGCTCGCGGCGCGCGGGCGCCCGCCGTGCCCGTCCGTGCTGCCCTGGTCGACGGCGGTCGCGGCGCTCTCGCGCGACGGGGTGCGGTGCAGCGCCGAACCGCCGACCGTCCCGCCGGACTCTTCCTCGTCGATGCGCAGGGACCCGACCGAGCCCGCCAGGGCGTCGTCGCGCCCGCCGTTGCTCGACAGGGCCGGCGAAGGCTGCGACATGGCCGTGGGCGACTCGACGCGGTCGAGCTGCGTGATGGACAGGTTGGCGTAGTCCTTGCGGCGGTCGTGCGCCGTCTCGACGTTGGCGCCAGCGAGCGCAGTGTTGAACGCCGACTCGGCGGGCGTGCTCGAGCCCGACTTGGTCGACGTGCGCGACGCCGGGTCAAAGGTCGACGCGCGCGAGGGGAGGGGCTTGCCGCCGATGAAGGCATTGGGCGAGTCCGGGGCGCGACACAGCTCGGGGTGCGATGAGACGTACAGGCGGTAGCTCGCGTCCGACTTGGTGTCGGGGAGCTTCCACGGGAAGCGGCGCAGGACCATGCAGCAGAAGATGATGGCGACGGACCAGACGTCGGTTAGGCGCGGATCATAGTCCTTCTTGCCTATGACTTCTGGCGCGAGGTAAGGGTCGGACCCGACGACGCCCGACGCCTTGGTCGGCTTCTGGTCCGGGTACCGGAACACGACCGCCGTCCCAAAGTCGATCAGCTTGACCGTGTTGTCGGGCGTCATGACGCAGTTGTCGAGCTTGAGGTCACGGTGCGCGAGGCCCATCGAGTGCAGGTAGTCGACGCCGTCGACGATCTGCTTGAAGACGCAGTAGATCTCTGGCCGCGACATCTTGCCCGACATGACGATCGAGAACAGGTCGAACTCGGCGTACTGCATCACCTCGTAGTAGTGCCCGTGGTCCGAGATGATGTCGACCGTCTCGATGATATTGGGGTGGTGCAGCGTCGAGCCAATCTGCACGCGGCAATGGGCGTGTTAGCCGCGAGTGAGGCGCTGCGCCGAACATTCCACCAGGGAGACAAAGAAGAGGAAAGCAAGGACGCACGCAGAACTCGGCCGTGACCTTCTTGACGTACTCGCGCTCCGTCTCGCCCGCGCGCCGCGCCCGGAACTCCTTGACGGCAAAGACCGAGTGGTCCTTGCCGCGGCGGATGAGGCGCACCGTGCCGCCCGCACCAGACCCGAGGACCTTGCCCCACTTGCCGTACTTCTTCGAGAGGTGGGCGTGGTCCTCGCCGAGCGGGGGCGAGTGCCGCCCGTGCCCGTGGTACTCTGGGTGGTACAGCGTGTCGGTGTAGTCGCGCTCGACTGGGGTCCGCGCGCCCGAGGGCGTGCCCGGCTGAGACCCGTGGCGCGGCGACGACTTGCCGCTGCGAGGGGTCGAGCCCTCGGTCCCGCCGCCGCCGACCTCGAACATGGACCCGCTGCCGCTCGCGTGGCTGCCCGGACCAAACGAGCTGCCGTGCCCGTGCCGCGACGACTTGTCGCTGCTGCCCGAGCCAGACTTGCCGTGGTGCAGGTGGTCGTTAAGGAACCGGCGCAGGTCGTGCAGCGGACCCGGGTGGTGCTGCTTGGTCGACTGGCGCGACATGGAAAAGAGGTTCGAGTGCGACGCTGCTCGCTTGCGCTCGCCAATCTTGGCAAAGATGAACTGGGGCGGGGTCGCGGTTCCGCCCGGGGTGGTCGCGCCCGATGCGCCAATCGAGGGAGAGTGCGTCGTCGACGAGGGCGACTCGCCGCGGAACGAGCCGCCACGGTACGGCACACCGCGAGTCTCGTGACCGGGGAGACCCTCAGCGGCGGCGCGCAGCCGCGAGTGGTCTGGCGGGCCCTGGTCGGCCTCGTCCTCTGCTGCGGGCGGCTCCTCGAGGCTGCGGTGGTGCGAGTTGACGCGCTTGATGCGGTGACCCTGGCTGAGGTAGGGGTGACCCTGCCCACGGGTCGTCGACGCGATCGAAGCGACGCTGTCGGCGTCGGAAGGCGTGGTCGACGCGAACGTGGCCTCGCTGCCGCGGCGCTCGCCGTCGTAGACTCCGAGGCCGACGCTCGATCCCTGGCGAGACGAGACGGCAGAGCGACTGCCGTCACTCGGGGTCCAGGCGCCTGACGACGACGTGTCCCCACCTGAGCCTTGGAGCGACGATGCCGAGGAATCGGTCACGGTGCCGAGCGTCGACGAGCGCGAGTCGGCGTTGGCCCGTTCTGAGCCTGCGGGGGACTGTGCGACGACCGAGTGAGGGGTGACGGGCCCCGTGTCGTTCGAGCTGCTGGCCTGCGAGGGCGAGGGAGACGAGGTCGACGCGAGGTGGGGCGGGCCGTTGAGGGGATTGCGCGCGTCGGCCGGCGGGGGAGCAGAGGACGAGGCGGCCACAGGGGGCGCAGGCGAGGCGGCGACGACGGGGCTGGCAGTGGACGCCATGGCAAAGGTGGGGTTGCACAACCTCTGGACGAGTGGGCGAGGCGGAAGGGGGGAGGAGGGGGCGCAGTTAGGGTATGAAATTTCGAAGCGATTATAGCTTGGAGCAAGGCGCGAAAGCGAAGGTCTCGACGGCGCGAAAGCGTCATGTGCGCTCGCGCGATTGCGAGTCGCTCGGCGCCGCGATTGCGAGAGCGTCCAGGCTCGACGCGCGCCGGCCTCAGCGCAGCGCGCCGGCGCAGCTCGCCGGTCGCGCGTCCCCGGCAAGCCCCCTCCGTCCACCACACCTCCTCTCGCTCGCGGCTTGTGCCCGTCCAAACACGCTCCAGAAGACCGACAACATGACTACGAGTGCGTCGAGCTCTGTTCCACCTTGTCCTGCGGCGCCGACGCCGTTCGCGGCCAATGTTTGTTGTCCTCGTCCTGATCTCGCCTCTCGCGCAGCTGATCCCGAGCCCAAGGAGCCGCGCAAGATCCCCTGCCGCAAGATCGAGTGCCCATTGGACGCATGAACGCGGCACGAGGCCTGCAGCTACGGTTCCGCTTCTCGACGGTGAGCTCCCTCTCCTCCACCCTCAGCGTCGGGCCGTTCGCACACGCCAGATGGCCCCCTGTAGGTCGCCCGAGCTGACTTGCTGTGCGGTGTCCCACTCGCAGCCACCAAGTTCCCGGCCTGGTACCCCTCGGCCGCCGCTCAGCTCGCACCTAATCCTCAGCAGCTGTCGACCGACGCGCCGCCTCAACAAGCCGCATCAGCAAGCAGCTCAACGGCCACACTCTCGGCATCAACGACTAGCGCGCACGCCGAGCAGGTCCAAGTCGACCTCGCCGCCGGTGCGTCCCCGCTTCCCCTCGTCTCCTTCGCCCGCCGTGCACACCCCCCCCGCGCGGCCGCACCTACTCCGAGAAGTCCTTCGGGAGCCTGCTCGCCGCAGGTCGGAGCTAGGATTGTCGCGGTGCGAGGAAGCTCGGCGAGCGGCTCGCGTCGGCACTACTCGAGCATGTCGCTCACCTTCGACATCCCCGACACGTACGGCGTCAGCCTCTTTCTCGTTCGACGCTCAAGACGACGGGCAGTCCGGCGACGTGCGAGACGGTGACGATGTGGACGAGGACGAGGGCGAGCAGTTCACCATGCCGGGCCTCGCGGCGTTCGCCGACGCCTCGTCGTCCCCGACCCGCTCGGCCTCGGCAAGACGTACCGCGTGGCGCTCGCCAACGGCAGGGGGCGGCAGTTCATCTCGATCCGCCCGCTCGTCGTCGTCAGCGCCAACGCCCAACGCGCGACAGCGATCGGCGCCGTCGTC
>SOZI01000090.1:0-36374 GCA_006352295.1 Rhodotorula diobovata | reverse complement strand
CCCCGCCCGCCATGGCGCCCAGCTACGCCTACCCGCCGCTCCGCCTCGCGCCAAAGACGTCCGAGACGGCGCGCTCGTTCCTGCGCGCCGTCATCCTGTGCCTCATCGCAGGCGCAGCAGTCGCCTCGCGCGAGTTTGCCGTCGTCCGCTTCGAGTCCATCATCCACGAGTGCGCTCCGCCCCTCGCTTCTGTCGCGTCTCTCTCACCCGCTCACCTCGTCGTTTCCGTCCCCGCACGCAGGTTTGACCCTTGGTTCAACTACCGTGCGACCAAAGTCCTCACTGAGGAGGGCTTCTACGTGCGTCCCCCACGCTGGGCCGCCCTCACCCGGGTCGGCAGCCCCGACTGACCTGACCACTCCCATCCCCCCCCCTGCGGCCCCCCAGGCCTTCTGGAACTGGTTCGACCCGACGGCGTGGTACCCGCTCGGGCGAGTCGTCGGCGGGACCCTGTACCCGGGCCTGATGGTGACGAGCGGCCTCATCTGGAAGGCGCTCCACCTCCTCTCGATCCCCGTCGACATCCGCGAGGTGTGCGTCCAGCTCGCACCGGCCTTCTCGGGCCTGACGGCGCTCGCGACCTACTTCTTTGCCAAGGAGGTCGGCAAAGAGGGCAGTCGCGAGGGGACGGGCCTGTGGGCTGCGCTGTTCATCGCGATCGCGCCGGGTTACATCTCGCGCAGCGTCGCGGGCAGCTACGACAACGAGGCGATCGCCATTTTCATCCTCATGAGCACCTTCTTCTTTTGGCTCAAGACGGTCAAGACGGGCTCGGTCATGTGGGCGGGCGTCACGGCCCTGTTCTACTACTACATGGTCGCCGCGTGGGGTGCGTCCTGCCGTCCCTCCTCTCTCGCTCTCTCGTCCCACCGTCAAATGGGGGCCACACCACTGACTCCCACTCCTTGACTTAACGCAATCCAGGCGGGTACGCCTTCATCACCAACATGCTGCCGTTGCACGTCTTTGTGCTGCTCCTCATGGGCCGCTACAGCGCGCGGCTCTACGTCGCCTACTCGTCCTTCTACGCCATCGGCACCCTCGCGTCCATGTCGGTCCCGTTCGTCGGGTTCCTCCCGCTCCTCACGTCCGAGCACATGGGGCCCCTCGGCGTCTTCGGCCTCCTCCAGCTCGTCGCGTTCGCGAGCCTCGTCAAGTCGCTCGTCCCCGCCAAGCAGTTCCAGGTCCTCCTGCGGTCGTTCCTCGCCCTCGGCGCCGCCCTCGCCGTCGGGGGCCTGTGGTTCATGACCAAGAGCGGCAAGATCGCGCCCTGGACGGGCCGGTTCTACTCGCTGTGGGACACGGGCTACGCGCGCGTCCACCTGCCCCTCGTGTCGTCCGTCTCGGAGCACCAGCCGACCGCCTGGCCGTCCTTCTTCTTCGACCTCCAGATGCTCATCTACCTCTTCCCCGCGGGCGTCTACATGTGCTTCCGCCAACTCCGAGACGAGCACGTCTTTGTCATCATCTACTCGGTCCTCGCGTCCTACTTTGCCGGCGTCATGGTCCGCCTCATGCTCACCCTCACGCCCGTCGTCTGCGTCGCCGCCGCCGTCGCCATCTCGTCCGTCTACGAGACCTTCTTTGACCCGCGCGAACCCGACCGCAACGGCGCCGCGAGCCGGGACGTCGTCGCTGCTCGCGGACCGGCTCAGGCCGTCGCACAAGAGGTCGAGGCCGTCGCTGCCGCCATCGAGGGCGCGTCGTCGTCGGCTTTGTCGTCGTCGAGCAGCGGCAAGAAGGGCAGCAGCAAGAAGGCCGTCGTCGCATCGTCATCGTCGTCGGGCTCGGCCACCCCGACAGTCGTCGACCGGGCGCCTCACCGGTTCGGCGTCTTTGGCCTCGACGCTCGCCTGATCCCCATCATCGCCTTCACGTTCCTCTCGTTCCTCTTTGTCCTGCACTGCACGTGGGTCACCTCGTCGGCCTACTCTTCCCCCTCGGTCGTGCTCGCCAGTCGCGCCCCGGACGGCAGCCAGAACATCATCGACGACTTCCGCGAGGCGTACTACTGGCTGCGGCAGAACACCAAGGAGGACGCCAAGGTCATGAGTTGGTGGGATTATGGGTACCAGATCGCGGGCTTCTCGAACCGGACGACGCTCGTCGACAACAACACGTGGAACAACACCCAGTGCGGCCTCCTCTCTCTCTCTGTAGTACTTGCGCGCGTGGTGTTCCTGACCTCGTCTTGCCTCCGCCCCCCGCGCAGCATCGCGACGGTCGGCAAGATCATGTCGGTGCGCGAAGAGGCGGCGTACCCGCTGTTGCGCAAGCACGACGTCGACTACGTGCTTGTCATCTTTGGCGGCCTGCTGGGCTTCTCGGGCGACGACATCAACAAGTTCCTGTGGATGGTGCGCATCTCGGAGGGCATCTGGCCCGAAGAGGTGACCGAGCAGAAGTACTTTACGTCGAGGGGAGAGTACCGCGTCGACAAGGACGCGAGCGACACGATGAAGAACTCGCTCATGTACAAGATGAGCTACTTCCGGTGCGCGCACCTTCTTTTCTCTCTCTCTTTGGACAGGCAGGACGTGCTGCAGCAGAGCTGACCCCCTCTCCTCTCCTGTGTCACTCGCGCCCGCGCGCAGGTTCAACGAGCTGTACGGCGGCGGCCCCGCGATGGACCGCGTCAGGCAGCAGCAGATCCCGCCTGTGCCGATCCAGCTCGACACGCTCGGTGAGTCGTGGCGCTCTTCTTGGGCTGCTCAGAGCGGGCAGTCTTGGCTGCGTGCTGCCGCCCTCCCGCAGCACGTCACGTTCTCGGCTTACCGTTCCTCCCTCCCACCCGCAGAGGAGGCCTTCACCTCGGAGAACTGGATCGTACGCCCTCTTGTTTGCCCCACTTTTATCAGGGCCCCCTCGGCTGACCCCCTCGTCCCCACAAACAGGTCCGCATCTACGCCGTCAAGCCCGAAGACAACCTCGGCCGGGACCACCGCTCGGCCACTGCGTTCGCGGGTGGCAAGAGGCGCAAAAAAGTGACGCCGCTGCCGACGACGGGCGCGCAGGCGGCCAAGGCGGTCAAGGCGAGGAAGTGAGGAGGACGAGAGGAGCTGGAGGAGGTAGGTGGATGGAAGAGGCACAGCCGAGAGTGTGCAAGGATACCCCTGTTCTTTCGCTCGGGTGCGTCGTCAGAGTGAGTGGCGTGCTGCTTTGCGAGCGTGCAAAGGACAAGGAGAGTCGGACAGAGATGCCCTCGACCTCGGCTCGGGAGCGGCTCCCAGCGGCGGGCGCCACACTGTCCCCTTGCCCTCTCTCTCGCCGTCCTCGCACGCTCAGCTCTCCACTCGACGCTCTCACCACACCTCTCAATGGACTCGCTCGAAGCGCGCAAAGCCCCTCCACGCCCCGCCGAGAAGCCCTCGACCGCCCCACCAGCCGGGGCGGCCCCGTCCGACTACAACGAGACGCTGCGCTCGCGTGGGGGCCACACCAAGTTCGCCGACCCGTGTTCGTTGGCTCGCGAGGTGCGTCTCGTGCGCGGCTCTGCGCTCGTCGAGGTTGCCGGGGACGAGAGGGAGGACACCCCGGTTGCGGAGACTGATGAGGGTGTTTCGAGGGCGCAGGAGAGCATGAGGTGCCTCGATCGCAACTCGTACGACCGCAGCAAGTGTGCCGACGTGCGTCCTGCGTTCGCTATCTGCTCCGCCGGCGACTGCTGCCAAGACTCTTGCGCGCACTGCCGGCTGTCGGCCGCCTGACCCTGCCCCGAAGCTGACGCTCGTCTCCTCCCTTTGCGGTCACTGCAGTTCTTCCAGGCCGTGAGTACTGTATTGTGCAGCGCAAGTCGCGCGAGACGCTGACCCACGAGCCCACGTCCGCAGTACCGCGACTGCAAGAAGACGTGGGTGCGCCCGTTCACTCGCCGCTCCGTCTCTCCTCGCACGAAGACGTACTGACGACTTCCGCACCGACAGCTCGACCAGCGTCGCGAGGACCGCCGTGCAGGCAAGGACGTCGCGTGAACGAGCGAGCGAGGAGCCGGCTCCTCCTGTCCCTCACCTCCCTTGTTGTACTTTGCCCCTTGTACGCACAACGCACAGATTGCAACAGCACTGGTCTCGACACGACATGACTGATACACAGCTTAATACACCCGCTCGTCCTGGCGCTTGCGGAAGTCGCCCGGGGCGAACCCCCTCTCTCCCAGCGCCGAATCGACGACCTTCATGAGCTCGATGACGCGCTCCTCGTCCCACTTGCGCCCGACGATCTGCACACCGACGGGCAGTCCCGCCATCGCCTCGGCATCGTACACCCCTCCCGGGCCGTACACCCTCTTCTCGACGAGCGAGCTCCCCGGCTCGCTCGCGAGCTTGCGCGCAAACGCCTCGTCCGGCGTGTCGAGCGCCGGGTCGACCCTCGTGACGGGTACGAGCCCGACCGTCGAGTCTACCACGTTGAACTGGATAGTTTTTAGCGCGAGGGGCGAGAGGTTCCACGTCTCGCCGTGGCGGAGCGCGGGGGTCGCCTGCGGCGGGCACAGGACGGCGTCGAACGCGTGGTGGGACCAGAGGAGGTGCCGCGTCGCGTCGACGTACTCGTCCCGCTTGTGTTGCCACTTTTGCATCTCCTTGACGGTGCGACCTTTGCTCGCGCGGAGGAGCCGGCCGAACTGGACGTCGCCGACGACGTTGTCGACGAGCCATGCGAGCGCCGAGCGCACGAACGAGGGGAGCTTTGGCCCGATGGTCGCGAGGAAGAGAGACGACTCTTGCGGGTCCCCCTGGAGGTGAGACAGGAGGGTCTCGTCTGGGTGCGCGGGGGAGCGATGCGATGCGACGACGAAGTGGCGGGGCAGAGGCGGCGAGCGCGTCAGCGATCCGTGACCTGTGCATGCCCAGTATCCCCAGAGCGAGACTCACACCTCCCCGCAGACGTGAGCGCGACAAAGCACTCCATGGCGTCAATCGCCGACGGCGGCTCAAACTCGACGCACTCGTGCCCTTGGCGCCTCAGAGCCTCGACCGTCTCGCGCACCGCGCGCTCGCACGCCGGGCTCGTGCGGCAGAACCCATCCTGCGTGAAGAAGCCAAAGCGGAGCTTGTCCTTGGGCCCGAAGGCCGGCACGTCTCGGTACGGGAGCGGGACGAGGTCCTCTGTTGCGGCGAGGGACGGGGCGGCGTCGAGCTGGACGCGCATCATGAGTTCGATGTCGGCGACGCTGCGACCCATGGCGCCCATGGACGACATGACGGCCGTGAAGCCCGCGTTGAAGTGCCGGCAGCCTCGGGACGAGATGCGGCCAGCGCAGGGCTTGATCGAGTAGCAGCCGCTGAAGTGGGCGGGGATGCGGAGCGAGCCACCGCTGCAGGTGGGTGAGGGTATGTTAGTGCGACCTCGAGTCGCGCAACGAGACGAGCGAGGACGAAGCGGGCTCACATGTCGCTGCCGATGCCGACCACGGACCCGTCGCTGCCGAGCAGGCCACCCTCGCCGCCCGAGCTTCCCCCCGTGATCCGCTCGGGGTTGTACGGGTTGCTGCTGCGCCCAAAGAGCGGGTTGCCGCTCTCGAACGAGAGCATCGTCTGCGGCACGTTGGTCTTGACGAAAGGGATGCCGCCTGCCTGCTTGATCAGGCGGATGAGCGTCGCGTCCTGTGTCGCAGGCGTGTTGATCTTGTGCGTGAGGCCCATTGTCGAGTCGTGCGATTGGATATCGACTTGATCCTTGATCGAGACGGGGACGCCATGCACTGCGAGCGGAAGAGAGTCGGACTGTCAGTCCCGACGCGCCCTATCCACGCGCGGCCTGCCCAACTCAGAGTAGCCCTAGAACGCACGTGGTCCGACGAGCTTGCCCGTCTTGTCAAACTGGGCGTCGAGGTCGAGTGCCGCCTTGACCGCCTCGTTGAAGAGGACTTCGGTGAGGACGTTGCAGCGTTCGTGAGCGCGGGTCGCCGAGCGCACATAGACGAGGACGACGTTGGTCGCCGTCCAGCCGGGAGTGCGCTGCTCAATGTTGCGGGTGATGGCGGGCGCATTGGCACAGAGGATGGCGCGCTCGAGGTCGGGCGTGATGTCGGAGCCGTATTCGGCGTAGAGCTTGCGGCCGAGGTCGATGGCCTTGGCCTGCTCGACGCTGCGTCGCGGCCGGGGGTCAAGGCGTCAGTCGCCGCGAGGTTGCCGCGCACACGAGGCGGGGCGGGGAAGGCCTCTGGCAGCCGGGTACGGCGAGGAGGGGAGCCTGGGGGAGGGGGGGGGAAGAGCGCACGCTTTGAGGTCACGGTTGACCTGCCAGTTCGGTGTCCAGAGCATGGTCGCGAGCTCAGCGGGTGGAGCAGGAGAAGAACAGGAAGCGGTGAGTCGCGAAGGGAGACCCGGGACACAGCCTGAATCGGAGGCCGGGCGGCCGCGCGCGGGGGAGAAAGCGATGAGCGAGTCTGCCCTGAAGAGAGTCGTGGGCCAGAGAGCCTGGCCTAGTTGAGCTACTAGGCCAGGTCCACGGCTACAAGAGACTCCAGGTGGACGACAAGGACGAGACGAGGAGGCGAGGTGATGAGGCCTCAAGGTTGGCTCTGCCCCGCTCCCCTCGACCCGCTCAGCTGCCACGGTTGACGGTCACGAGGCACACTTCGACACTACACAAGCCACTGCAGCCCGCTGCCGATCCCCCTTCGACTCGCCCGAGCCGCGTGTGGCCATGCCACGCTCCCCCTCTGCCGACTCGCACTCGCACTCGCACTCGAGCAAGCGCAGGAGGTACGACGACGAAGACGACAATGATCGCGACTACGACCGCAGCCACCACAGGAGCAGCCGTTCGCACCGCGACTACGACCGCTCGTCGCGCCGTAGTCATGCCGCCGACAGGGACAGGGACGACTCTCGCCGCTCGAGCAGGCGCTACGACGACTCGCCCCGCTCGGTAGACTCGGGCAGGGAGTCGCACCGCTCCCCTCGGGACCGCAACAGGGAACGGAGGCGACGCGACGACGACTCGTACTACTCGTCCGAGCGGAGCTCGAGGCGGCACGACGACCGCAGCCCGCGGGACCACCGCGACCGTGACCGTGACCGCGACCTCTCGAGTCGCCACGACCGTGACTCCGTGCGCCGTGACCGAGACCGCTCGCCCGAGCCCCGCCACCGCGACCGGGACCGTCGCGAGCGCTCGCCCGTCGTCCCTCCTCCGACAGCCGCTGCACCCCCGGCCGGTACCAACGGCGCCAACACGCCGCTGACGAACGGGTCAGGCTCCCCCGCTGCGGCGACAGGCTCGCCTGCGCCGGCGGGGCTGACGGCTGCGGAGGAGGAGAAGCAGCGCCTCAAGCGCGAGAAAGTCGAGGCGTGGAAGCGCAAAAAGGCGGCAGAGGCGGCGGCTGCCAGCGGAGGAGCGGTTGCGTCGCCTGCCCCGGCGAGCCCCGCACCGCCGACCAAGGGCGCGTCACCTGCGCCTGCCGCAGCCGGTGCGCCGACCTCGTCGAGGACAGCCCCGGCGGGGCTTCCTGCCAAACCGGTCGCAGCCATCAATGCATGTGCGTCTCTGGAACTCGCTCTCGAGCTTTCGACAATCCGGCTCACGCTCTTCCCGCCCGCAGCTCTCCCCGCCAAGCCGGTCTCGATCTCCAAGCCCCTCCCGAGCAGCACCTCGAAGCCTGCCGGCACCCCCGCCGACGCGACCGCCGCCGCCGCCGCAGCAGCAGCAGCAATCGCGAACCGCCTCTCGTCACTCAGCGCACCTTCGCCCTCTCTCGTCGCCAAGCACGCCCTCCCCGCCTCGCTCCCCGCCAAGCCAGCCTTCTCCCTCGGGACAGCCGCCGCGCGCCCGACAGTCGGGAGCGGGCTCAAGCACTCGCTCGGCACAGAGGACGACGATGGCGGGCGCAAGATGGGCATGATCCGGTTTGACGCGGTCGATGGCGATGCGGAGATGGGCACTGCGACTGGGACGGCGGGTGCGGAAGACGACGACGACGAGGAGGACAGCGACCTCGATGAGGAGGGGGCGGCGTACCGCGCGAGGGCCAACGCAGTACGCGCGGCGAGGATGGCGGCGCTGACGAGCGCTGAGGACGCGTCGTCGGCAGAGGTTAAGAAGGAGGATGGAGGGGACGATGACGACGACAAGATGGACGTCGATGCTCCGGATGCGGCGACGGCCAAGGTCGAGGGCGGCGCTGACGACGACGACGAGGAAGACGAGCTCGAGGCGTTCATGAAGGGCGTGCAGAAGCAGGTGCGCACGGTCGACAAGGCCGACGCGGTCAAGCTTGGCAAGGCGCCGGTCCTGCTGGAGCCGGCCGAGCCAGGGGAGGAGGACGAGGTCGAAGAGGAGGACGAGCTCGCCAAGGTCGGAATGTCGGCGGCCGACATCCTCGCGTGCGCCGCTCTTCCTCCCTCCCCTCCCCTTTCTCGGGTGCACTGCTGACGCTCTAACCCACAGCCTCGCGGCCAAGAAGGTCAAGAAGGGTCGGGAGCTCGCCGTGCCCGACCACAAGAACATCGACTACCTGCCCTTCCGCAAGGCCTTCTACACGGCGCCGCCCGAGGTCGACCAGCTGACCCCGGAGGAGGTCGACGCGCTCCGTCTCGAGCTCGACGACATCAAGATCCGCGGTGCCGACCCTCCCAAGCCCGCGACCAAGTGGTCCTACTTTGGCCTGCCAGCGGCGTGCATCGACGTCATCAAGGGCCTCGAGTACGCCGCGCCGACGTCGATCCAGGCGCAGGCCATCCCGGCCATCATGAGCGGGCGCGACATCATCGGCGTCGCAAAGACGGGCTCGGGCAAGACGATGGCCTTCATCCTGCCCATGTTCCGCCACATCAAGGACCAGCCCCCTCTGCGCCCGCTGGACGGCCCCGTCGCCATGATCATGACGCCCACACGCGAGCTCGCAACGCAAATCTACAAGGAGTGCAAGCCGTTCCTCAAGGCGCTCGGCCTCAGGGTGCGTCTACTCCCTGTTCCTCTCTTCCTCGACGGGCCCGAACTGACCCCCACGCTTCCTGGTCAGGCCTCATGCGCCTACGGAGGCATGCCACTCAAGGACAACATCGCCGATATGAAGCGTGGCAGCGAGGTCATCGTCTGCACGCCCGGCCGCATGATCGAGCTCTTGACGACCAACTCGGGTCGGCTTATCAACCTGCAGCGCGTCACGTACCTCGTCCTTGACGAGGCGGACCGCATGTTTGACATGGGCTTCGAGCCACAGGTCATGAAGATCATTGGCCAGATCCGGCCCGACCGCCAGACGGTCCTCTTCTCGGCCACGTTCCCTCGCCAGATGGAGGCGCTCGCGCGCAAGGTCCTCCGTCGCCCGCTCGAGATTACGGTCGGCGGACGTTCGGTCGTCGCCGACACGATCACGCAGGTCGTCGAGGTGCGCCCCGAGGAGTCCAAGTTCAACCGCCTGCTCGAGCTCCTCGGCAAGCTCTTCAACGACGAGTCGGATGCGCGCGCCCTCATCTTTGTCGAGCGCCAAGAGTCGGCCGACAAGCTCTTTGTCGACCTGCAGAACAAGAACTACACGTGCATGCCGCTCCACGGCGGACGTGAGCAGGTCGACCGCGACCAGACCATCGTCGACTTCAAGAACGGCAGCTGCCCGATCGTCATTGCCACGTCGGTTGCCGCGCGTGGGCTCGACGTCAAGCAGCTCAAGCTCGTCGTCCAGTACGACGTCCCGAACCACATGGAGGACTACGTCCACCGCGCCGGCCGCACGGGCCGCGCCGGCAACACGGGCACGTGCGTCACGTTCATCACGCCCGACCAGGAGCGCTACTCGGTCGACATTCTCAAGGCGCTCACGGGGAGCAAGGCGCCCGTCCCGCCCGAGCTCGAGGACATGGCCAAGGCGTTCGCCGACAAGGTCAAGGCGGGCAAGGCGCAGGCGGCCGGGTCGGGCTTTGGCGGCAAGGGCCTCGAGCGCCTCGACAACGAGCGCGACGCGGCGAGCCGTGCAGAGCGGGCGGCGTACGGCGAGACGAACAAGGAGGAGAAGAAGGAGGGCGGCGCGGACGAAGGCGACGAGGGCGAGCAGGCGGCCAAGAAGGTGGCTGACCTCGAGGTCCAGATCCACCGTGGGCCGGCGCCCAACCTCGAGAAGGGCAAGATGCTCCCCTCTGCCAACTCGGCGCCCGCTCCTGCCGCGCCTGTCGTCGACGAGAAGGCGGCAGAGGCGGCTGCCAAGAAGGCCGAGCAGGAGGCGCTCGCGGCTGGGTGCGTCGTCTCTCTCTCGCAGAGTGACTCTCGGTCCTAACTCGTGCTCGCACTGTGCTTCGTTCTGGCTCTGCAGCAAGTCGGCCGGTGTCGCAGGCGCCGCGAGCGTCATTGCCAAGTTCAACGCGATGCTCAAGGCCAAGCAGTCGAACGCCGCGCCGGTCCAGGACCACTCGACCGAAGCCGCTCGCCGCCGCGACCCCGACGCGACCGACTACCACGCGATTGTGTGGATCAACGACTACCCGCAGAAGGCTCGCTGGAAGGTGACCAACAAGGACACGATGGTGCACGTGCGTCCCTCCCTCTCGCTCTCTGCTCCGCCTGCTCAGGCTTGTCGCTGATCCCGGCTCGCACCCCTGCTCGCAGCTCGTCGAGTCGACGGGCGCGTCGATCACGAACAAGGGCATCTTCTACGAGCCGGGCAAGGAACCTGGTCCCAACGACCTGCCAAAGCTTCACCTCCTCATCGAGTCGAACGAAGAGTTCCGGGTGCGCACGCCTCGCCTCGGACCTGCCCTTTCTTCTGTCTACTGACTGCCCCTCCTCACCGACCCACAGGTCCAGCACGCAATCGCCGAGATCAAGAAGGCGCTCATCGAAGGCGCGACCATGGCGCTGGAGGTGCGTTCCCCCCTCCTCGCTCTCCTTGCCTCTCCGTCGCCTTGCTGACCAATCCTCTCTGTCTCGCAGGCCGAGCAGCGGCAGCAGGCAGCCGGCGGAGGCGGAGCCGCCATCGGGCGCTACAGCGTGGTATGAGCTCCTCGCGTTCCTCTCGCACCGTGTCCTCGTCGTCGATTCCCTCTCCTCCTCGAACTATCGAACTCGAAACTCCCTGTTCCCCTTCACCTCGCCCAGCAGGTCGCCGTGCTGGACGGACATTCTCACGGCGGAGAGAGAAAGTGAGTACGCCCTGGCTCGCATCCTCCCCCCCTTCTCGCCCTCGCACCGCTCAGCGATGTTACGCTTCGCTTGATGCGCTCACTTGGCCGTCCTCCCCCATGCCCGTCAGCGCGTCAGCGCTCGAACACGCCCCGTCCACTGCCGCGAACAGCGCCGCCCTAGTGACGGTATGTATCTCGCTCGCCGCGCCGCCACAGGCTGAACCTCCTCCCCTTCTCTCGGTCTCGCGTCTGGGAAGCTCGCAAGCGTCTACGCTCCTCGCTGGCCACTCTCGCATCACATGTGCGTCGCCCTCTCCTATCCCGCCGCAGCAGCGTCCGCGTCAGACGGACGTTGCTCAGGCCGCCGCGGCCCGGAGACTCCTACGGTCTCGACCGTCCTTTGTTTTTCTCGCTTCTGCTCTTCCTCTCGTGCCTCTTGCAATCCATCGCCGTCGACCCTCCTGCTCAGGGCCGTCATGCAGTCGCCGACGGAGAAGCAGCTGCACCAGATGCGTGCCCTCCGCCCGCTGGACAGCGACCTGGCTCTAGTCCCATCGATCGGCTCGCCGGCTGAGGGCACCTGTGGAGTCACGATGGCGGAAGTCCAGACGTTCAAGCGCCAGAAGGTCGAGCACAACGCGGCCGCGCCCGCCGAGGTACGTCTGCTCTCTCGATCTGCGAGTGCCATGAGGAGGGAGGACCTCCTGTGACTTGACTGACCCGACGGCCTCGCCGTGTACGCGCAGGTCGCTGTCCCAGCTTTTAGCTACACCTGCACGGGGCGCACCTACACTCGCACGGCCGAGGGCGCCAACGACGACATCCCGCTCGGGTGGATCCGCCGCGCTGGCGACGAGCACGTGAGCAAGGCGACGCTCTCGCGCTCCGGGGTGACGCTCTATGCGCGCACCTGCAGCGTCACGGTCGCGCACCGCGCCGACCCGAGGGACCAGCGCCCGCTCGACATGTGCAACGGGTGCTTCGAGCTGTCGATCTCGCCGGACGTGCAGCGCTGGCAAGCGGCCGAGCGCCAGGAGCCGCACCCTCCGCGGCGCGGCCCGGGCATCAAGCTGTCGAGGCGCACCCTCCGCGAGCTCGAGGAGTCGGACGCCGAGCTGCGCATCAAAGTACGGAGGCACCAGGTCGAGGTGCGCCCTCGCTGTCCCTCCTCGGTGAGGCCGAGACTCTCGTGCGCTCACTGCTCAGTCTGCAGGTCCTGAGCCTCAGGAAGAGCATCGTCAAGCTGCAGGAGCAGCTGGTCAAGGCGGGCTTGACGCCGTGCGTCAAGCTGTCGCCTCCTGTCGACGAGGACGAGTGAGGACCCGGCGCGGTCGTCTCGGTCCCAGGGGAATCTGTGCCTTCCCGTCCTTCTGTCTGGCTGTCTGTCTGTCTGTCGGTGATCAGTGCAAAAGTGTCAGTGCCACGAAAAGAGCGACCGTGGCCGGGAAAGTGTCCGAGGCGAGAAGCGAGTCGCGACGCGCGCGGGACGGACTTGAACTCTGGCCTCGTCCGACGAGCCATGTCAGCCGAGATGAAGCCTGTGCGCCGTCGTGCGCCTCTCGGCTTGGTCGGCTCGAGGCACCTCGACTGACTCCTGCTCGACCGCTCCACAGGTCCCGCTCACCCTCGTCGTCGCCGCGACTCCCTCGAACGCGATCGGACGCAACTCGACCCTGCCCTGGCGGCTCTCTCAGGAGATGGCCTACTTTGCGCGCGTGACCAAAGGCGAGCAAATTGGGCGCAACGCCGTCGTCATGGGGCGCAAGAGCTGGGAGGGGATCCCGAGCCGGTTCAGGCCACTGCCAGAGCGCGAGAACGTCGTCGTGAGCAGACAACCAGGGTTCGACCTGTGCGCGCACGCTTTCTTCTCCTGTCTCGCAATGCTCGGTGGCGCTGACCTCTCTCGAGATTCGCAGCGGCAGCGCTCCCCGCACACACCTGGCCCCGTCCCTGGCCTCGGCCGTCTCTCTCCTTCGCGACCTCCCTCTCGCATCTTTCGCCAATTCGGCTGCGCCGATCGACCGAGTATTCCTCATTGGCGGCGCACAGCTTTACAACGCTGCGCTGCAAGAGGCTGCCGCCCCGTCAACCGACTCCCCCACATCGCCTTACGTCGTCGACCGTGTCCTCCTCACACGGCTCTCGACCGACTATCCCGACTGCGACACATACCTGCACGACTTTGCGGCGGACCTGACTCCCGGAGGCGACAAGGTGTGGCGGAGGGCGAGCCACGACGAGCTGCGAGCGTGGGCAGGGTGGGAGGTCCCCGAGGGTGTGCAGCGCGAGCAGGACAAGCTCGTCAAGGGCGAGGACAAGGTCGTAGAGTACGAGTTCCAGATGTGGGTGCGGTAACGCGTGCAGGCGGGTCTTTCACGTGTGCGGACGGGCCTCTTGGGTGGCGCGAGGAGAGCGGACCTATCTCGCTGTCCGCGACTCGTTTCTGTGCGCAGAGGTACTCTGAGCGTGCTTCGGGGCGGCTCAAAAATGCTGGCGAGACGCACGCCCAGGCGTGCTGATCCTTGAGGGCGACGATGAGGGCGAGTGTGGGTTCGACTGCGAGCTGAGGAAATAAGGCGCTTGCGATCGCTTGCGCATATTCCTTTGTCCTAGTGATCAACATGCGCCCGGCTTGTCTCGTCAAGGTCATCACCTCTCTAAGGAACTTGCGAGCCGCCTTTTACTGCTGAGCAACCCGAGCCGTGATACAAAGACCTTCTTTCGAGAATCTTTAGCCCTCCAAGCCATTGCGCTGAGTCGTTTTTTTTTGGCAGTCGTCCTTTGCTGGCGAGCATCCCTGTCGGTCGATCTGAAGTAACCAGCTCGCCAGTCGCCTAGTCGTGGCACACTGGGAGCGGCGACAACTCGACGGAGCCCGAGTCGGGAAGCGGCCGGCCAGCGTACGCACGCCGTCGCAGTCAACTTGAGTGGGCGCGCCTTGCTTGCCCTCGCATCACGACTCTCGTCGTTTGGGCTTCTTGCTTCTGCAAGTCGCAATCCTTGCCTTGATTGGTGTTCGACGCGGACATCCGCTGTCCCTGTGCCGACTTCGCCCTCTCCTCGCGCGCCTCTCCCTCCGCGACTCCTTCTTGAACCTCTCCTCCAACGCGCACGAAACGTACGCGTGACCCGACATGGCGCACGAGTGGGACGAGACGTGCCTCGTCTGCGGTGTCAAGATCAAGAACCGCTGCTCAAACTGCGCAAAGGCCGGCGTCGACCTGTTCTTCTGCTCTCCGGCGCACCAGAAGCTCGTGCGCTCGTCCTTGCTCTTCTCTCTACGTGGATCCCTCCACTGACACAACATGGAACCATGCCTGCAGGTCTGGAAGACGCACCGTCGCGTGTGCGGGCCGGGCGGCAAGGCGAACCCCTTCACATGGCCTCCTGTCCGAGGACGAGGCGCGCGAGATCATTGCGCACCTCGATGACACGACCGGCATGCTCATGTCGTACGACCCGCCGCGCAACACGATCGCGAAAGCCCTGCAAGCGTGGGCGGGCGTGACCCGAGGCCAAGAGCGAGTGCGTCGCTCTCGTCTTTCTCCATCGTCTGCCATCGTCTGCGCGCTCGCAGCTCAGACCTGACGAGTCTCGTCCACGCAGCGCATCATCGAGAGCATCACCGTCGGCGCACCACCTCCCACGATCCCCGAGCTGCAGCAGCTGTACGTGCTCGTCGTGCGCGCGCACGAGTTTGCCCGGAACCCGGCGCCCGTCCTCAGCTTGACGGCCCCGTCGGAGCCCTTCAACGACTTTGTCAACGAGGACCTGCACATAACCCAAGACGAGACGGGCGACGCGCCCCACTACGGCTTCGAGCCGTGGCGGACAATGTTTCGCCATCACAGGCTCATCTATGTCCTCATGGCCGACAGGGTGCGCACGCGCGGGTCAGGCGGGACAGAGTACCTCGAGGCGTTGTTTCGCCTCCGGACTCGCGGCATCGACTTTATCCGCACCAAGGTTGCCGCGACGCACCCGAAGGTCGCAGAGCAGATGCTGGCGTCCACGGCGCAGGCAGGTCAGGACATGCGCGAGATGGGGATGCCGTCTCTCCCTCTGTAGGACGATCGTCAAAGGGGTGACTGATGCTGCCGAGCACTGTCAGCTGAGGCCGGGCTGTCTCCCTAAGCAAGCGAGAACCGACGCTCCGATGCAAGCTGCCTCGCTCTCAGTCAAGCTACGCTACACAGGCATGGCCTGACCGACTTGCTCGTACACCATGGAGAAGTCTCGAAGAGCGAGGTCAGAGAGGGGACGGTTGGTGCCCACGCCCGCCTTGACCCACTCGACGAAGCGCGACCTGGCGCCGCGTCACAGCTCGGCAAAGCTGGAACCCGTGGCGGGGTGGGCAGCGAGCTGATACAGGCGGGCAAATATGAAGAGCTTGTGCTGGATGAGGCTGAAACCATGGCTCTTGGGCATAGGTGCGAGGCAAGGCCCGGAAGTCTGCGAGCCACTGGACGATGCATGTCGTCACGTCGGCGCTGAGCTACGCCGGGGCCCACTCGTCGAAGTAGTCGACATTGCGCCCGTCGAGTTGGGAGACGTGGCGGCCGACAGGGTTGGTCGGGTCCGGGTGGCTGAGGTGCTGGGACACAACGCAGCGCACAAAGTTGACAATCAGGGGCTTCTGCGTGTGTTCGTTGCTGTCGTACAGGTCTCCCTTCAGGTCAGCAAGCACCTCTTGCACGGACTCGCGTTGTGTCAGTCAAAAGCTGGGCTCCGAGGCGGAGAAGGAGCGCGACTGCGATGCACCTCCGCCCACTTCGAGCCCAACTTCTCGAGCTCCTTGCGCAGACTCTGCGGGCCGGGCCGATCCAAGATGGCTCGTTCTTCGAGGCACTCCCTGGCGATGGCGAACTCAGTGTTGACGATGGGCCTCGCCGCAAAAGGGAGGGCCTTGCCCGGCCCGCAGACGAGCTTGTGCGCCGGCCAGACCTGCGGGGGCGGGGCGAGTCAGTTCGCATGAGCTCATAAACGATACGAAGGACAGACGCACGAGCATCTGGGCTCCTTTGAGCGGAAGAAGAAGTCGATACCGGCGAGTTGGCACGACGAGCAGCGGCTCGTCGTATCGACGCCGCACACCTCGCAGGGCTGTGTGAGCTGGTCAAGGGGCATCTTGTGGAGGCAGCAGGCGCAGATACGAAGCAGCAGGGCGAGATCGAGCACAGGCCAGCGGTGGGCGAGGAGGACAAGGAGGGAGGGGGGCACCCTGCCTTTCCTTCTCACCAACCCCCCTCACCCTCGCAGAGTCGACTGCCCAGAGTCCTTTGCACACCATGGCCGACATCCACCAGCTCGTCAACGCGCCCCTCACGGCCCACGCCTTCAACGCCGACCGCTCTCGTGCGTTCCTTCCCCCCCACCTCGGGCTCGTCCCCTCGCTCACCTCGCCCTCTCCCTGGCCCACATGCAGAGGTTGCCGTGTCGCCCAACTCGAACGAGGTGCACATCTATGCGTTTGACGGCCAGCGTTGGGCCCTCCAGCACGTCCTCACCGAGGTGTGTCCCTCCCTCCCCCTGAACCCCCCCTCGTCATCACTCAATTAGTCGCACTTGCTCACACACCTTGCTCCCGCACTCGCCAACCTCCCAGCACGACAAGCTCGTCACTTCGATCGACTGGGCCCCGCAGACGAACCGCATCGTCACGTGCGCGCACGACCGCAACGCCTACGTCTGGACGCTCGAGTCCAGCCCCGAGACGGGCGCGCCCGTGTGGGCCCCGACGCTCGTCCTCCTGCGCATCAACCGCTCGGCGACGTTTGTCCGCTGGTCGCCCAACGAGGAAAAGTTTGCCGTCGCGTCGGGAGCGCGCACGATTGCCGTCTGTCAGTACGACGCCGAGAGCAACTGGTGGGTCGCCAAGCACGTCAAGAAGCCGCTGCGGTCGACCGTGTTGAGCCTCGACTGGCACCCCAACTCGGTCCTGCTTGCCGCGGGCTCGGCTGACGGCGCCGCTCGCGTCTTCTCGGCCTTTATCAAGGGCGTCGACGAGAAGTGCGTTCTCCTCTCGCTCCCTCTCGGTCCGCTAGCCGTCTTACCTGGCTGACCCTGGACGTCCCCTTCTGCAGGCCCCCTGCGTCGCCGTGGGGTGAGCGCCTGCCGTTCAACACTGTCTGCGGCGAGTTCATGAGCGCCGCTGGCGGCTGGGTCCACGGCATCGCCTTCTCGCCCTCGGGTGACGCCCTCGCCTTTGTCAGTGCGTCACCGAGCTCCATCCCTCGCGTGTCCGCCTCCTCGCAGTCGACTGACCCCGCCCCTGGACTCCTCGCAGCGCACGACTCGATGCTGACGGTCGTCTACCCCTCGGCGCCGGAGCAACCCCCCTCGGCCGTCTACACCGTCAACCTCGCGTCGCTGCCGTGCCTGACCCTGACCTGGACGAGCGACAACGCCCTCGTCGCCGCAGGACACGACTGCCAGCCGCTCGTCTTCGAGGGATCGCGCGAGGGCGGCTGGGCCCAGACGGGCTCGCTCGACCAGCGCACGGGATCGGGCGCGCGCCCCGGCGGCGCAGGCGCAGGCGCCGGCGCCGCGGGAGGCGTCGGTCGTCTGAACCGCAGCGAGGCGTTCAACATGTTCCGCGCGGCCGACTCGCGCGGCGTGTCGTCCTCTGCGGGGGGCGCCGCTTCTTCCGGGGCCGGGGCCGGGGCCGTCGGGGCGGGCCAGAAGCTCACGAGCCACGGGACCGAGCTCCTGACGGTGCACCAGAACACGATCACGAGCGTCCGGGCCTACTCGGGCGCGCCGGGCGCGGTCGACCGCGTGAGCACGACGGGCGTCGATGGGAGGCTCGTCGTGTGGCCTGTGGCCGCGGGCGGGGGCGTGGGAGGCGTCACGCGCGGGGTTGGGCAGCTCTCGATGTAGCGCAGAGGAGGGTACTGCGGGCAAATGGACACGGATCGTTTCTGTACAACTCGCGGGGGCACAAGGGGGAGGACGACAACAAGGCGAGCGAGAGAGAAGAGAGGGTCACTGAAGCTGCTGCTGCTGTTCCTCGTACAGCTGCTGGTCTTCGCGCTGCCGCAACAAGGACCAGACGGAGGCTGTCGTCGCGTGGCGTGGTACCCAAGGTGAGCGAGTGCGACAACGGCTGAGCGAGAGGGGAGGGGACGCGCCTTTGAAGAGGGTGAGGATGAGGCCGAGCTTGCGCTCGAGGGGTCGCAGCTCGCTCAGGATCTGAGGCTGAGCGGCTGCGAGCCGCTGCACGACTTGGGCGATCTACGTGCGGGAGGTGAGCCCTCGCGTCGGTGCGCGTTGAGCGAGGAGGAGAGGGGAGCTCACGGCGTCGAGGTTGCGGGCCGTGATCGAGTACTCGTGGAGGACCTGGTGTTCGAGGCGCTGGATCAAGTCTGCGGCTGGCACAGGGGGAGCTGCAGGTTGCGCCATGGGGTTGCTCTCACTCGTCCGAGAGGCGACAAGGGGGGGAAACCGTCGCCGACTCGCCGAGCGCGCCAGCCTCGACCACAACGCCTCTCGCTCCGAGCAGGCTCGCTCCTGCAAACAGCACCCTCCGCCTCGCCCTCGAGTGGCTAACCGCCAACCGTCCCCTCCCCTCTCTCTCCGGCCTCGGTCCCCGTCGTCTCTCCCCCTTTCCCCCTCCCCTCTTCCTCCTCCTCGAGCGACCTCGCCGCACCCGCCCTCGCTCCCCGCTCGCTCTCCCGCCGCCATGAGCACGGCACAGCAGAACCGCCCAGAGGCCCTCGACGACCGTTGCCTGCCAAAGTATCGCCTCCTCGACAACGACTTTGGCCAGAACCCGTGCGAGGTCGCGCGCATCCTCGTCGACCTGTGCCAACCGCGCGCCTACTACTCGCTCCCGGCGCTCGACCTCGTCAACGGCCAGACGCACTACCAGTCTCCGAACCCGGGACAGGTGCGCTCACGGTCCTCCGGCCGTCCCGAGAGGTGCTCCGGCCACTGACGTCTGCCTCCGTCACACACACGCAGGCGACAGAGTGCCAGTGCTCGATGGGCGTCTACAACCTCGTGCAGGGCTGTGCGGCGTGTCAGCAAGACGTCAAGTTCGAGTCCACCCTCGTGCGTCGCTCCCCTCGCTCGCTGGCTCCTGCGAGGTGGAGGCAGCCCCGTAACTGACAGCTCACTCGGCCGTCAGTGGACTGACTGGGTGTCCAACTGCACCATGAGCATGATCAACAACGGCCAAGTGTTCCCGTACTCGTGTCCAGCTGAGACTGAGATCCCGCCGTGGGCGTGGCAGAACAACGCCAACGGCGCCCTCAGCGTCGGCCAAGTGTCCGTGCCTGTCCCGCTCGTCTGTCAGCTGGAGTGTCACGCACTGACCCGTGATCTCGTCTCGCAGGTTCCGCAACGCGTACGGGAACAGCAACGGCACCTCGTCGTCTTCCTCGTCCACGACGGCCTCGCCTACTTCGACGGCCACGACTGACGTCGCGAGCCAAAAGACCGCGCCAAGCAGCTCGGACGGCAGCATCAGCAAGGCAGAGGCGGCAGCCAATACGGGCAAGTCGGTGCTGGCCGCGGTCCTCGGTGCCCGTGAGTCTCACTCTCTCTCCTCCATACCCTGCCCCTGGCCCGACGCTCATCCAGCAAAACGTCCGCAGTCGTTCCCGTGCTCTTCATCGCCCTCGTCGCCGTCGGCGTGTGCGTCTACATGCGCAAGAGGAAGCGCCGCTTCCGCGGCCGCGGGCACCAGCTCGACTCGTCGGCCGACCTCCCCGTGCACGGAGGAGGCGACTTTGGCTCGGACGCGACGTCGTCCACGGCGGGGTACAGTGCCGAGGGCCTCATGAAGCAGAAGGACTCGCGCCTGTCGGTGTTTGCCCGCCCCGTGTCATCCCTCGCGCGGACGTCCTCGGCCGCGAGGAGCTTCGCGACCAACTCGGTGTCGACGGGCGTGCCCGTCGGGGCGTTCCACCACCACCGCGAGTCGACGCTGTACTCGGCGTCGACGGGGTTCGACACGCTGACGCGCTCGAGCGCGTTCAGCTACGACCCGAGCGACGAATCGTACCACGACCACGACGAGGACGACTCGTCGCTCGCCGTCGTCGACCCGGACGACGACTCGATCTCGCCCTTCTCCGACATCCACCGCCCCGCACCTTCGCACACCACCACCCGCGACAACATCCACCGCGCGCCCTCGTCGTCGTCGGCCTTCACGCGCTCGTACTCGTCCTTCTCGCTCAGCGCCAGCACGGCGCCGTCGCTCGTCTCGCGCGGCGGACCCGAACCCGACGCGGCGTCGCTCCTCACGACGGCGTCGAGCTCGCGCGGGGCGCCGCCGAGTAGCAGCGGCGCGACGTACGGCGGTGCGTACGACGACGACGACGACGGGGACGAGGAGGGAGAGGCGGACGGCGCCAGCTTGCGGGGGCGGAGCTCGCTGAGGCGGTAGCCTCCTGGGCGTCGTTCTCTCTCCTTCTTTCTCTCTTCTTTCTTGTTGTCTGAGCACGCACGGTGGGAGCCTTGTACAGCTGGTGGCGCACGGACGTTCTTCCATACTCGCGGCCGACGGGCCCCTATCTCTCCCACTCGCTCCCCTCCCCGGCGGAGGTTCTCTCGTTCTGTCTTTCTTCTTCTGTGCATAAGTTGTCCTGTAGTTGAGCTTAGCCCCGTGTCGATACACAACCGCATCCCATCCACCATGAGCGAGCGAGACACATATGCACGCCGCGGCCAGTTTGCCGGGTCGGCGCCGGCGAGCTGCGACGCCGGCCGCACGGTCGCCCTCCTCCTCCTCATTCCGCCCCGGCGCCTCACCCACTCCCTCCTTCTCAGCACCACAGACGAGTCAAAGGAGCAACATGAGTGCCCTCACCGCGACGCTCGACCGGCTCGTCATGAACCCGGCCCTGCACGACGTGCTCGCCATCCTCAAGGGCGCGCGCAACGGCCTCGTGTACGGCGCGAGGGTCCGCGCGCCGCATGCGCTCGTCATGACGCTCATCTTCCACTCGGGCAGGTGCGTCCTGCCCTCCCCTCTCCCCTGGCCGGAGTGCGGGGACAGCCAGGCATGCGCATCATGACGAGGTGGCCGACTTGGTGAGGGGGAGCTGACTCTCCCTGCGTGTGCAGCTGGAAGCAGCGCCTGTTGTACGTGTACCGCGCGACCAAGCAGCACTCGCTCAACCTGGCGCGCTTCGTCGCGATCTACAAGACGGCGCTCCTCGTGCAGAAGACGCTCGCGGGGGGGAAGCAGCGCTCGATGGACACGTTCTGGGCGGGATTGGTCGGCGGATGGGCAGTCTTTGGCGAGCGCAACGCCGTCAACGAGCAGGTGCGTTTCCCGCCGAGGCCCACGACTTCGAGTCGAGGCGTCCGTGCCCTCAAGAGCGCTGACCCCGCCCTCGAGCTCCGTGCCGCCCGCAACCTCGCACGCAGATCGTCCTCTACGTCGTCTCCCGCGTCGTCACGTCCCTCCTCCCCCGCGCGACCCCCTCGGTCCCCGTCGCGCCCGCCCCGCCCGGCTCAACCGCCGCCGACGGGTTCCCGCTCCCGCCCGGTGCCCCCTACCCCAAGTCGCGCGCGCCGCACCCGCGCGTGTTTGAGGTGTATGCGGCCGTCGCGTGGGGACTCGTCATGTACCTGTTTAGGGAGCGGAGGGACAGGCTGCACGGTGGGATGGTCAGCAGCATGCAGGTGCGTTTCCCCTCCCTCTGCTTGGCTGCTGTGCGCGCTCGAAGCTCTCGGAGCGATTCACGAGCGATGTTGACTCGTTTCTTACCGCCGCACAGTACCTGTACCTCGACTCGGAGGTGTGGAACTCGCTCAAGACGCTCCTTTGGCGTGAGTTTCGCCGTCTCTCCCCCGCATGGAGCTCCTCCTACGGACACTGGCACGCTATGCTGACCACTCTTGACTGCGCCCCTACAGACAACCGCTAGACGCTGGCCGTCTGCGCCCTGCCTGTCGTTGCCGGCAGTCGAAAGGGGAAGAGGAGGGGGCGCCGCGGAAAGGAGGGAGGCGCCAAGCCGAAGGGGGCGATTTGCGTTTGCTGTACTGTCTTGTCCATGTTGTCATCAATGCGATGCTGTGCCTCACTTGAGAATCCTGGACGAGCGAGACTGGCTAGCTGCTAGCCCTGGTCGAAATCCTGCGCGCGCGCGAGAGCTGCCGGCGCCGCCGCAGAGACGAGAGGGAGAGAGCGCACTCCCTCATCGCCATGTCGACCCGACCCAGCTGCGCCGCCATGCTCAAGGCAGTGCCAAGCACCACCACCCGTGCCTTTGCGTCGACCAGTCAGGCGCGCCTCCCGCCCAAGCGTGCGCTCTCCCTCCCACTCTCATCGCGCTTCCCTCCCCCGGTCTCTGCTCGCGTAGCTGACCCTCCACCGCCCACCCGTCCATGGTTCCTGCACTCGCTTGCTGCAGTGTCGAGCAAGGCTGCCATGTGGGCCAAGAACAAGAAGGGCTCGGCCGCAGACGAGGTACGCTCTTCCGTTCGCTCTCGTCGCGGCTCGGCGGGTGTACTCTCACGCTGACCCTCTGCCCACCGAGTGCAGGAAGGAGCAGGTTCCGGTGCAGGCGTCGGCAACGTCCTCTCAGAGGTCACCCTCCCGCCCCCAGACCTCGGCACCCTCCGGACCATGCACCCGGTTCGTCCTGCCTTGCCTCGCGCGCTCCAGCTGGTCCGGACAAGAGAGCTGACCCCGCCCGAGGGCACTCGCTCGTACAGGAGGACCTCGTCAAGGACGCTGTCGGACAGGTGCGCGCCTTCCCGGCGCCAGCACTCGAGGCCTTCAAGACGCTCAGCATGCCGGCATCGCTCCAGCGCGAGGTGCGTGACCCGTCTTCCCTGCGCTCTGTGCGGGCACAGGCTCAGTCGGCTCACAACTCGCGGATTGCAGCACGCCTTGACCTCGAAGCCGGCGACGGTCGTGCGGGACGCGACGCTCAAGATGGCACGGACGCTGGACGAGGGCAAGAAGCAGCCGAGCCGGGAAGCGCGGTACTTCCTCAGTGCGCTCTGCCCATCCTGTCGCTTGCCTTCCGCGCGAGCTGACCAGTTGCACCCAAATAGCCGGCGACAAGGGCACGGGCAAGAGTTCGCTCCTGCTGCAGGCCGTCTCGTACGCCCAGTCGACCGACTGGATCGTCCTGTACCTCCCCTCGGCCCTCCCGCTCGTCAACTCGTCGACGCCCCACTCGTACTCGCAGCAGCGCGCCCTCTTTGAGCAGCCCGCCCTCGCCGCGTCGCTCCTGACCAAGTTCGCCGCGGCCAACAAGGCGGCCTTCAAGGCGCTCCAGACGACCAAGGAGCACACGTTTGGCGAGAGGAAGGTTGCGCAGGGCAAGTCGCTCGAGGAGTTGGCAAAGGCGGCGGGCGGCGACGACAAGGTTGTGACGGCAGTGTTTGAGGCCGTCATGGAGGAGCTCTCGGCGCAGCAGTCGTCAGTTCTTGCGCTTCCGTCGCTCTGAGCGTCCCGAAGCTGACCTCGCCTTCATGCCCAGGCGTCCGGTCTTGCTCGCACTCGACGACGCACAGTCGCTCTTTGCGACGTCCAGGTACGTCGACCCGACCTACCAGCCGCTCGAGACCTTCTCGCTCGTCATCCCGCGGCTGCTCCTCGAGTTTGTCGCCGGCGCCCGTTCCTTTGTGCGTCCCCCTTTCTGTCGCTCCCCCGTTGCCTGCATCAGCTCACAGTCCGCCTCCCCCGGCCCGCACAGGCGAACGGCACGGTCCTCGTCGCCTCCTCGTCCCACTCTGCATCCTCCTCGCCCGCCCTCGACACGTTCCTCTCGGCCTCGAGCGCCACGACCCCGTCGCGCGCGCGCCCGCTGCCCTCGGCGTACGACACGGCGCGCGTCTCGGCGTTCGAGACGTACTCGGCCGTGCTGGACGGCCTCGAGCGGTTCCAGGTCCCGCCGAGGTTGAGCCGCAGGGAGGCGGTCGGGATCGTCGACTTGCTCCGTGGGTGGAGGGGCACGCGCGAGTGTGAGTTTTTTGCGCTCTTCCCCTGCTGCGCGGACCAAGTCGTGCTGACACGGACTCGCTTGCAGTCGTCGACGACAAGTCGTTCCTCGAGAAGCTCGTTGCCGCGGACGGGAACCCGCGCGAGTTCACGAGGGTCATGACCAAGACGGCGGCGTTGTAGACGAGACTGTACTGCTTCGCATCGCGCTCTTCACAGCAACCGCGTCCCTTGGGGTCCTCGGTTACGCCCCTCGCCCTGCTGGCCTTTTCGCTCTCTCCGCTTCTCGCAGGCAGCTCTGCAGGTCGGTGTCGCTGATTCTCTGCTAGGCAACGGCTCTCGCTGCACCAGACTCGAGCACAGTCTTTCTCGGCTGCTGTCGACGAGAACACGGGCACCTGCCTCTCTCTCTCTCGAGACACCGCCACGGGGGTTTAGGGAACTAACGGTCCTCAGGTTTTCCTGGTGGTTGCAGGGCGGTTTCAGACACACGGGAACTAAACAGAGAGGAAGCCGTGGCGAGCAGGCCGAGCGAGGTGCGTGGAGAGGACTTGAAGAAGAGCGAGAGGGTGAGAAGGAGAGCCCGCCTCGAGCTGCCAGCTCTGGACAGCGCGAGTTGCCGGGTGCCGGGGTGCCAGACATGAGACGATGCGCTACAGTAGCACAAGCTTTGAGCGGTGCAAGCGCCAGCGCGCGAGAGAAAGGGCCCCCTCCCAACCCCGCCCTGTCCGAGGCCCAAGTCTGACGAAAACCGCAGTGTGTACAGATTGCAAGCATGCGTGACACCCTTCACCGACGCGATCGAAGCTCTCCTTAATCGACTTCTTCCATCGACGAGGCACCGGCCGTCTCGAGAGGAGGAGGGACGTCGCCCGACTCCCCGGCGGCACCACCAGCGGCGGCCGCCGACCCGGGCGTCTCGTCCGTGTCGATCGACAGGCCGAGGGCGATCAGAGCTGTCGCTTTCGAGTCGGTACTGGCGATGCTCGGTGCAGACGCCCACCTCTGAGTGCGGAGGGGGTGAGGAAAGGTGCGGTGGCAGCCGGGGTTCGCGCTCGTCGCGCCTGGCAGAGAGCCAGGAGGAGCTCGTCAGTGCGCCTATCGACCCATCTGCACACCTTCACGCGTACAAGAGAGTACGCAGCCACGGAACGCCCGCAAGGCCTGCGCAACAACCTCCAGGTGCCGCGCCCGGACCTCGCTCTCCTCGTTCGGGCACTGCTGAGCGGCGCCAGGCAAGTCTGTCTCGTGGGCCGTCGACGCGGGGTCTCTTCCAGCGCTCTTCGTCGTCGACACGCAAAGCGAACAGGCCAGTCAGGCGGCGAGGATGCTGGAGACCGATCGCGCTCGGGCGAGCCCCTCAGGCGGAGCGGCGAGGCGTGCGCGGTAGCCATCGCAGCGGCCGTGAGCAGTTCCTGCGTGAACAGGCGAGTCGTATCCGTCTGGTGCCAGAGATGCTGTCATCGTCTCGCCTGCATCGAGGACATAGGCGAGACCTGTCACACAGGCGAGAGGACCTGCAGGACCGTCCTTTGCGCCTGTTGCGACTCTGCGCCGCCTGGAGCTCTCCGCGGGGGTGCTTTCCACGTTGGAACTTCTGACCGGACACGAGAAGCCGCCGAGGGCCGGCAAGACAGCGAAGGGAGTCCCGAGGCCCGGCCAGCCTGAAGTCGTTCCCCCGCTCTGTGCCTGCCACCCTGCAGGATTTGGCCACTAGGGACGCACAACGCACACTCTCGAGTACAAGGGCTCGGTTCTCGAGCTCCCGGGGGTAGGGAAACGCCGCACAGCTCACCCAGCACGGTCGCAGCTTTGGGACACACTGCCGCGAGAGAGCTGGCGTCCCACCCTCGCGTGCCGCACTGTCTCCTCTTGTCGAGCTCCCGCAGCAGGCTCACCCGAGTGCCAGGCACGATTCAGGACGCACGGTACTGCACCTGACGCACGCTGGAGCTCAAAAGTGGTGCCGCCGCGCGGCCTTCTCAACCCGCAGCGACCACCGTCTCGGCCAATGGCAGGCGCACGCACTTCAGCCGCACCTGTGTCCCGCTGTAACGACCTGTCAGGGCGTCTCCCGTGGCACGAGACTGCGACGAGGTGGACGAGACGAACCTATCGGGGAAGTCTGCCAGGACCCGGCGAGCCGCTTTCGCTCGGTTAGTCGCATCGCTTCCGATGGGCGGCTCACTCGTCGCGAGACCGTCCGTAGAAGCTGGAAAGAGCGGAGCCCTAAAGCTGCGAGGCTTCGGAAGCGAGCGACTGGGCAGCAAGCGCTCGCTCGCAAAGGGTCGACCTCGGCTGAGCGCGCTCGCGGCAGGGTCAAGAAGCCAGCACGGACGCACCGTCGCGCGCGAGTGCTCTCTACCTTACACGCGGTGGCCCGTGATTTGCCGGGAAGGCCTCGTCCCAGTGCCGGTCCACGAGCGACTGCTTCCCTCTCTCCCCTCGCGCACGCCCCTCGCCCTGCCGGCCTTTTCGCTCTCTCCGCTTCTCGCTGGCAGCGTGTCGCTGATTCTCTGCTAGGCAGCGGCTCTCGCTGCACCAGATTCGCACACTCTCTCTCGGCTGCGGTCGACGAGAACACGGGCACCTGCCTCTCTCTCTCTCGAGAGACAGGCATGGGGCGTTAGGGAACTAACGGTCCTCAGGTTCTCCTGGTGGTTGCAGGGCAGTTTCAGACACACGGGAACTAAACAGAGAGGAAGCCGTGGCGAGCAGGCCGAGCGAGGTGCGTGGAGAGGACTTGAAGAAGAGCGAGAGGGTGAGAAGGAGAGCCCGCCTCGAGCTGCCAGCTCTGGACAGCGCGAGTTGCCGGGTGCCGGGGTGCCAGACATGAGACGATGCGCTACAGTAGCACAAGCTTTGAGCGGTGCAAGCGCCAGCGCGCGAGAGAAAGGGCCCCCTCCCAACCCCGCCCTGTCCGAGGCCCAAGTCTGACGAAAACCGCAGTGTGTACAGATTGCAAGCATGCGTGACACCCTTCACCGACGCGATCGAAGCTCTCCTTAATCGACTTCTTCCATCGACGAGGCACCGGCCGTCTCGAGAGGAGGAGGGACGTCGCCCGACTCCTCGGCGGCGCCACCAGCGGCGGCTGCCGACTCGGGCGCCTCGTCCGTGTCGATCGACAGGCCGAGGGCGATCATCGAGTGGATGCGCTGGGCGCTGTGGGTGTCAAGGCGAGTCAGCAACCCGAACGAAAGACGACACGCGAGAAGGAGGCCCCAGAGAGACGCACAAGTCGACCGGGGCGTCAAGCGAGAAGCCCGAGGTGAGGAGGGCAGTCTCGTAGAGGAGGACAACGAGGTCGCGGACGGCCTTGTCAGCCGCGTCGGCCTGGACCTTGGTCTTGAGCTCGCGGATGATGGCGTTGTTGGGGTTGATCTCGAGCGTCTTCTTGCTCATCATGTCTGTGCGGCGACGGCGAGGGGCAGGAAAAAGCGTCAGGACTGGGGCAAAGAGAAGCGACGCGGTGAGGAAAGAGCAAGAACGCACACGACGACATGGACGAGTCGCGGAGGGCCTGGGCCTTCATGATGCGCTCCATGTTGGCGGACCAGCCAAACTGGCCCGTGACGAGGACGCAGGGCGAGTCGGCGATGCGGTTCGAGATGGCGACCTTCTCGACGCGGTCGCCGAGGATCTCCTTCATGGTGCCCGTGAGGTCCTCGAACGCCTTGGCATCGTCCTCGCGCGCCTTCTTCTCCTCGTCCGTCTCCTCGAGCTCGAGGCCGTCCTTCGAGACGCACACGAGCTTCTTGTCCTCAAACTCCTTGAGCTGCGTCGTCGCGTACTCGTCGATCGGGTCGACCATGAGGAGGACCTCGAAGCCCTTCTTCTTGAAGATCTCGAGGAAGGGAGAGTCGCGGGTCGACGCGAGCGACTCGCCGGTCAGGTAGTAGATGTTCTTCTGGTGTTCCGGCATGCGCGTGATGTAGTCTGTGGGTGCGGGCGGGGGTCAGCGTTGGCGGGGCACAAAGGAGGGCCGAAGAACACCCGGGGACGCACCCTTGAGCGAGGTCTGCTCGTCGCCCGACTTGGTCGAGTGGAAGCGGAGGAACTCGGCGAGCTTGTTACGGTTTTGCGCATCCTCGTGGATGCCGAGCTTGAGGTTCTTGCCAAACGCTTCGTAGAACTTGGCAAAGTTGTCCTTGTCCTCGGCGATGTCCTGGATCATCTCGAGCGCCTTCTTGACCAGGTTCTTGCGGATGACCTTGAGGATCTTGTTCTGCTGGAGCGTCTCGCGCGAGATGTTAAGCGGGAGGTCCTCCGAGTCGACAATACCCTTGATAAAGTTAAGGTATTCGGGGATGAGGTCCTCGCAGTCGTCCATGATGAAGACGCGGCGGACGTAGAGCTTGATGTTGTTGCGCTTCTTCTTCGACTCGAACAGGTCGAACGGAGCACTGCAGAGCGCAAGGAGGGTGCCGAGGGTCAGCGCCGCCGGGAAGCCAGACGGACGAGGCAGAACGACGGCGAGAACGCACCGCTTGGGGATGAAGAGGATCGCCTTGAACTCGAGCTGACCCTCGACCGAGAAGTGCTTGACGGCGAGGTGGTCCTCCCAGTCGTTGGTGAGCGACTTGTAGAAGGCGCCGTACTCCTCGGCCGAGATGTCCTGCGGGTTGCGCGTCCACAGGGGCTTGGTCTTGTTGAGCTCGACCTGCTCGGTGACGTTCTCCTTTACGGTCTGCGCATGGCAGAGACAGGCGGCGAGCGCACAAAGGTCAGTCTCGGCAATGGCCCAAGGACGGACAAGACGCGCGCTTCTTCGACGCACCTTCTTCTTCTTGTCCTTCTTGTTCTCCTCGTCCTCGACCTCCTCGATCTTGGCCTTGTCGGCCTCGTCGACGTCGTCGTCCTCCTCCTCGACCTCCTTCTCGACCTCCTTGGTCGTGACGAGCTGGATCGGGTACGAGATGAACTCGGAGTGCTTCTTGACGATGTCCTTGATGCGCTTCTCCTCAAGGTAGTCGAGCTGGTCCTCCTTCATGTGGAGGATCATCTGCGTGCCGCGGCCGAGCGACGGGTTGACCGTGTCGGGCGTGATGGTGAACGTGCCACCGGCCGACGACTCCCAGATGTACTGCTCGTCGTCGTTGTGCTTGGTGATGACCGTCACCTTGTCGGCGACGAGGTACGCCGAGTAGAAGCCGACGCCGAACTGGCCAATCATCGAGATGTCGGCACCGGACGACAGCGCCTCCATGAAGGCCTTGGTGCCCGACTTGGCGATGGTGCCGAGGTTGTTGACGAGGTCGGCCTTGGTCATGCCGATACCCGAGTCGCGGATCGTGAGCGTCTTGGACGCCTTGTCGGGCGTGATGCGCACAAAGAGCTCCTTCTCCGAGTCGAGCTGGGTCGGGTCGGTGAGGGCCGCATAGCGGATCTTGTCGAGGGCGTCCGACGAGTTCGAGATGAGCTCACGGAGGAAGATCTCCTTGTTCGAGTAGAAGGTGTCTGCGTGAGGAAGAGGCGGAGAAGAGGTGAGGCAGAGCAAAGAGGTCAGTGTTGCGTCGCGTGGAGAGATGGGGGAGGGGAGGGGAGGGGGACCCTGCCACCACCCACGGCGGCATGCGCGCGCAACGGCCGTGGCGCTACCACCATGATGCAAAGAGCAGCAACGCACTGATGATGAGGTCGAGAAGCTGGGTGATCTCAGCCTGGCGGTGCACAATCGAGAAAGAGTTCCGAAGAGGGTCAGCGAAGGTCCCCCCGCCTGCTCGACGCGAGCTCGGGTGAGCTCGCTAGGCAGGGAAGGTGCGCACCTGGAAGCCAAAAGTCTCGGCCATCTGTGCAGTTTAAGCAAGGCAGGGGAGGGGAGGGGGGCGAGGTGTCAGTGGCGAGCGAGCGAGGTTGGGCGACGTGAGGCGGTGGTGGACGACGGGGGAGCGTAGGCGTTTGGTGAAAGCTGAGGAGGGGGCAAGTCCAGGGATTAGGGTGCTCACGATGTGCAGTTGCTCTGTGTTGGTGGGTAGGGCGAAGTGCAGAGATGCAGAGGAGAAGGCAAGTTGGACTCTTGCCGAGCGACGCCTCCCTCGAGCTCCACTCTGATTGGCGCCTCCCCTGAAGTGTCAATCGCCCTCGAGTGGGAACGTTCTCGCAACCTCGCGCAACGCAAATCGCTCGAATAGGCAACTATTGCTCGACTAGCAGTGGCCCCTGCGCCCCACCCCCACCACTCCGTTCGAAGAACTCGTCGTCTCGCTCGCAGAGGCTCGAGCTCGTGCTGTAGGTTCTTTCAGCCGTGCGCAACTACAGCCCCAAAGGCAGCGACGGCGCGCGACCATCTCACGTCCGCGGGCTCGTCCTATCTCACAGCATCTCGCGGCTCAAGCGCGGCCCTTCAAGAGTCCTTCCCTCGAACTTTCCGGGCGACTCGAGCGTACGAGGGAAGAACGACAAGTCCGCGCGCCTCGTTGCGAATATAAGCAAGCCATGCGAAACCGCTGAAATACGAAAGACCCAGTACTGTACAGAAAGCTCGGCGCCTCACGAGCCAAAGACGGCGAGCAGCACCCCTGCCGCCACCGCCGCCATGGCAGCCGCCGCGGGCGCCGGCGACCCGCGCAGCGCCGCCGCCGACACTTTGGACTGGACGGCGAGCGCGGGGGCAAAGTCCGGTCCGCAGGTGAGCGCTGCGGCGGAGCGGCCCGAGGCGTACGTGCGCGAGATGGCGAGGGGCGAGTTGGAGGCGTAGCGGCTGCTCGCGCGGGGTCTCTCGGCGCGTCAGTGCCCTGACGCAGAGGAAATGACAGAGGGCAGGTGTGAGAGGGGGGGAACGCACGAGAAGATGCCGAGCAGGTTCTGCGTGCAGTAGTCGCACGTCGGGGTCGTCCCAGAGGGGAGCGTCGTCCCCTCGGCCTGTCGCGCCCCCTCGCGTCAGCGCGCTCGACTCGAGAAAAGCAAGGAAGAGCACCCGGAACGCACGAGGTAGTAGAAGTACAGGTCGGACGGGTCCTTTTTTGCCGACGCATCGGCGAAGCAGAACTGCTGCGTCTCGTTGCTCCGAGCGCAGCCTGCCTCGCGCATGAGGGTGTAGCTTTGGAAGCCCTGCAGGGCTCTGTAACCGGGCCAGAGACGATCGGCCACCTAGTCAGCGCTGTGATGCACGGAGCGGAGCAGCGACGAGGAGGAGGAGCGACTCACTCAGTCGCGAGCGGGTTCCCCATCTCCAAGTCCCGGCCGCACGTGCTCTTGAGCTGGATCATCCGCGCGAGTTGCGTCATCGTTGCGGAGCAGTCGGCCTCGAGAGCAGAGCACGACGCGTTGAGGACGTAGGGGAGGAGTCCTCGCGGCGAGCGCTGCGCTTGGAAGAAGGCCGTCGAGGTCGTCAGGAGGAGGGAGAAGGGCGCGCAGGATTGGCTGCGGGGGATGGCGTCAAACGTGGTCAGCATGCTTCAAGATTGAGCGCACGGGGCAGAGAGAAGAGGGCAGGGGGCTCACAAGGTCGGGTCGGCGAGAAAGGTGGCAAAGAAGGAAGGGCACGCAGTCGAAGTAAAGTTGGTGCCGAGGGTCGAGCTTCAATCAGTGCGGGGCGTCAGCGATCTGCTGCACGCGAACAACTCGTGAGGAAAGAGACGCACTCGAACGCCTGCGGAAGGTCGTACCCGGCGGGCACCGCCGTGCTCGTCGAGATGCTCGCAGGCGTTGTCGACGTTGACGTCGCACTGGCCGTGACGCCTTCGTCACTGGACCTTGTCGAAGCAGCGACGGCGAGCGACGAGCTGACGAGCGAGCCGAGTTCGCCTGACATGGACGAGAGGACCGTCGCAATTGTTGGCGCGGCAGCCGAGTCTCCTGCGTCGGCGGACGCGGCCAGCTCGATCCTCGTCGTCGCTGCTGCTGCTGCGCTCGTCAACCTAGTGCCCCGGGCCGTCGTCGACCGCGTCGTCGGCTCCTCCTCCGTCCCTCCAGGCCCCGCGGCCTGCGGTGCCCTCGCCCTCAAGTGCCCGTCCGGATCCTCCCCCCCCTGCCGCAGCTCCGGCCCGACCGGCTCAACCCCGAGTGTGAAGACCGCAGTCGGTAGCGCAGGCGAAGTCGACGTGGACGCGGCCTGAGCGACCAAGCCCCCCGAGGCGGACAGGGCGGCGGCAGCGCAGCAGAGGAGGACGACGGCGACGAGGCGGCGTGGTCGGCGTGATCGACGGGGGTGAGGCGCGTGTGGTGGGAGTGCTGGTAAGCTGTGTCCGGTGGCGGTGGCCATTGAGGGGCGAGGAGGAGGAGGAGTCGCTGAGGGACGGACGGTTGGAATCGCGGAGGGGAGGGGGACGACAAAGGGCGGAAGGAAAGAGCGAGGGGGCGCGCTGCCGAGGGGCGGCCGACGCGAATTGCTGAAATGCGAGTGAGGCTGTGGGAACTGTGCGTCTGAGGAGAAAGGAGAGGGAGAGCGGTGCTCGCTCCCCCTCCTCCGAGCGTCCGAGTGTGCTGCCGAGTGATCGACCGCGGGTCGCTAAATCTGATCTGCCCTCACTCTCTCTCTCTCTCCTGCTCGGGCTCGTGCAGGCGCCTCTGGTGCGCAGACAGCACCTCGGCCAGCGCCAGGCCGGACGAGCAGCGCGTCTCACTTGCCATGACCTCGCTCCCTCCTGGGTGACCGCGTCCCTCCCACGATCCGACGCATGTCTCGACACCCTTCGCGTGCACGTTGCACAGTGGGGCACTCAGCTAGGCAGAGACGAGGGTACCCGCTTCTGCACGTGGCTGGGGTCTGGCCAGGCGACGAAGCGGAACCGATGCCCGCGCGCGCCTGCCAGAAGCTCCACAGCCGCCCGCCCCCCCGTCCTCTGCACCGCTGAGCGCCTTCCGGCTCTGCCAGCCGCGGCGTCATGGCATGAGCGCACCGGCCTCGCAGGGAGCCGGCAGGAGAATCCTGATTGCCTCGGTCGCGCCCCTCGCTTCTCTACTTGACGTACTTGACCGCCGCCCTCGACCCCGTCCCGACGTATGACAAGCCCGACGCGATAGTCGTACCCGCGACGAGCCACCTGCGGGGTGGTCGGCCAGAATCCCCGGTCAGCTCGTTGCGCCGCCGAGGCACGGCGAAAAAAGGGAGGAGGAGACGCACTGCATGCCCGTGAGCACCGTGCCGAGCTCGAACGGCAAGAGGGGCGCGACCGTCGTCGAGCCGACGAGGACGAGCTGGAGGAACGTGTTGTACTTTGAGATGGCCGTCGGGTGCACCGACGCCGACGGGATGGAAAAGTCCCAGTAGCGCGTGAAGGTTTTCTGTGCGCGAGCGCGGGGGGCGGTCAGCGGTCTGCGGTCTGGGCGGAGTGTGGGAGGTCGAGAGAGGGAGGGAGAGGGAGGGAGTGGACGGACGGGAGGAGGCAGGGAGGCGTAGCGGAAGTAGAAGGCGGCGAGCGAGAGGGCGACGTCTCGCCCGAGGATGATGACCGCGAGCGGGACTGGCGGCGGCGAGGGTCAGCAGGCTGGCGCTCGTCGTCACACGGCCGGGGACGCGCGAACGCACGGGGGAGCATGTCGCGCATGGCGAGCGTGACGACCATGGTGGTCATGAGAAGCTTGTCGGCCGCCGGGTCGAGGATACTGCCGAGGACCGAGCCCATGTTGAACCTTCGTGCGAGCCAACCGTCGACCTGCGCGCCTCTCTCGGTCGTCGTCAGCCCTTTGCCTCATGAGCTGGAGCTTGTAGAGGGGGGAGCGCACCAAGTCGGACACGCCCGCGACAAAGAGGAGGCCCGTCGCGGTCGCGAGGTCGCCTTCCAAAATGTAGTACCCAATGACAGGGCACGCGGCCATGCGGGCGACGGTGATTGCGTTGGGGAGCGTGTAAGGGTTCTCGCGTGCTTCGGGGGTCTTGACGGAAGAGGCCGCGGGCGGCGAGGGAGGGTCATCGGCGGGGAGGGGTGGTTTGGGCGCTGGTGCTGGTGGAGGCGGGGTCGGGGTTGGGGTCGTGGAGAGGAGGCGGGCGACTGTCTGTGAGCGGGATGGGACGCATCGAGGGCGTGCAGAGAGCGACAGGAGCCGGGATGGAGCGAGGTGGGGAGACGGAGGGGACGAGCGGGGCGAGGCGACAGCGGGGCGTGTTTGCAGCAAGCGCACACGCAGGGACGCTGCTCGGAGTGCTGGACTAGAGCATAGAGTCCTCGCAGGCAACAGCATGGTGAATGGGCGAGGGAGACAGTCCGACAGTACTCAGTCTCGCTGCTCGTCCTCTTCACGCTCGTGCGCCGCTCGACACGTCTCGCCAGCTAGTGCGACCTCGTACCTGCACTGCCATGGACGGCACAGCGGGCCCCAGCGAGCCCACACTTGCCCCACCGCTCGCCGTCGTCGACGACTCGGCGTCTCGCGCGACACCAGGGCCCTCGTCGGCGCCTCGTCCACCGACCCGCACCGACCACTACCACCGCGAGCGCAGGGACAGCAGTTGGCGAGAGGAACAGGCCAGCCTCCAGCACCAGCTCCGCCTCGCCCGCGCAGAGATTGCCAACCTGTGAGCCCCTCGCGTCTCGCCGCGGTCCGCTCGCTCGCTCGCTCGCACCTCGTTGCCCGCGGCGCCTTTCTTTTCGCTGCATGCGTAGAGCTGACCGCCTCGACGTGGACCTCTGCAGGCAAGCCAGACTCGGACTCCAGTCGAACCATGCCCCTTTCAACTCGACGTCGCCTCGCCAGACTCCGCCTGCACTCAGCCCGGGCGGTGGACGGCCCTCTCACGCCGCGCGGCGCAAGTCCTCCCTCTCAGACCTCGCAGCCTCGAGCCCTTCACTCGCGCCCACCCGCCAACGGTCCAGCTCCAACGCCTCCGCCTCGGCGACCTCACCCCGGACGGCACACTTCCCCCCCTCGTCGACCTCGCCGCGCACGCCCGGGCGCCCACCAGACGGGACCGGCTCAGTCGCCATGACGCGCGCTCTACTCAGTAGTGAGGGCTCCCCCGGCTCGTCCGGCGCCGTCGCACGCGCGGGCGCGGACCACGACGAGGTCGAGGTCGAGGTCGAGACGCTGGCGGTCCCTGCGCCTGCGACCGCCGCCGCCGCCGCCGCCGCCGAGCGCGCCCGTTCGCCCCCCGCGCTGCTCCCCAACGGTCTCCCCAGCGCAAGCGCCAGCACGAGCGGCGCCGCGCGCCCCTCGACGAGCTCGTCGAACCCCTTCTTCGGCTCGTCCCGCGCGGCGCACGAGCGCCTCTCCAAGTCGGCCGCGTCGGCCCAGTCCGGCTCGGGGCGCGTCATCTCGGGCTTGCAGAGCGACTTGCTCCAGGCGAGGACGGCGCTCGAGAGCACGAGGGGCCAGTTGAGGCTCAGTCAGAGGGCGGTCGAGTTCCTCGGGAGGCAGAACGGTGCGCGTCTCCTCGAACGTTTCCCATTTTGCGCTGTGGCGCGGCGTGCTCACCAGCTTGATGCCCCCGCATCGGCCATCCGCGCGCACAGAGGACCTCAAAGAGACGAAGGAGCGTCTCACGACCGAAATCGACGGCCTCAACCGCCAACTGTCGCGCAAAGAGCGCCTCCAGGACGAGGCGCTCACGCGGGCGCGCACGGCCGAGGCGGCGCTCGGGGCGCTGCGGAAGGAGCATGCCGAGCTCGAGAGGGGGGTCAAAGGACGGATGAGGGAGCTGGAGGACGGGGCGAGGAAGGCTGAGGAGGCGAGGATGCGGAGCGAGAGGGAGTATGCGGGGCTGAGGGAGGGGATGAGGTGCGTTGGTTTTGGTTGCGTTCTTCCGAGGGGAGGTGTTAAACTGACTGACCGGGGAATGGCGCGCCCTCAGGTCGATGCAGGACGGGTGGAAAGACGACCTGCGATGGATCCGCGAGGACCTCGCGCGGTCGCAGAAGGAGCTCGAGACCAAGTCAACCACGAGTGCGTCTCCTCTCTTCCTCTCTTCCTCTCTTCCTCAGCTCCTGCTCCGCCTCGAGGGCTCACCGCGCCTCCAATGCCGCGCAGTCTCCTCCCTCCTCGCCTCTCGCGCCTCCCTCGCCTCGACCGTCACCTCGTCCCTCTCGTCCCTCCGCTCGCAGCAGGCCTCGTTCACGGAGCAGCACGCCGAGTCGACGTCCTCGGCGCTGAGGGAGCTCAAGCTCCTCGCGACGCGGAGCGACGAAGACGCGACGAGGGCAGAGGAGCTGCGGGGGGAGTTTGTGAGGCTCAAGAGGGCAATGGTGGAGCATCACGCTGAGGAGGGCGAGCAGCGCGGGCCGGAGTCGGGAACGGCACGAGCTGCGGGGAGGCACGAGGAGCAGACAGAGGCGGGGGCGGCGGCGGGGTGAGAGTCGGAGCTGGTCTCCCGCTGCAGCTCGTCCGACCGTAGCGCGTCACGCGGCGCACTTTCCGCATTTCTATCGCATGGCACACTCTCCTCCTTCCTCAGGCGCGCAAGCTGGCCTCTCCCTCACGCGCCGCAGCGACTCACCCCGTCCGCGAGACCGATCATTCCCTCCCCC